>OU744316.1:86323814-86589218 GCA_916610145.1 Eristalis arbustorum | reverse complement strand
TTATACCCTCGATTTGGGTCCATGTTGCCAATTTTATTAACATTCTGAGTTAATTTGCGTGATATGGACCGAGGCAGTGTGAAGTGACTGGAGTCAAGTCATGGACTCGGTGAGGTCAAATAAGACGCAGTCCATCATCTCTCCTCAGCTGCCGTCGTGCTCATCATCTCCCGACGACACCCCATCTCATCCGCGTGTATACGCCTTAGTTGACGACTTAGCCTATGTGAAGCTCAGAACTCACTTCTTGACAATTGCTGTCAGTTAGTGGAGACAAAATTTACTATCTTCCAATTTTGTTAAGATCCGATGAGCCCAAATCTGATTGCCCAACATCTACATACATAAATAGTCTTAAATGATCACAATGATCAAAAATCTGGAAGGATCACTTCTGCAGACTGTTAAACGGCGAAGAGGACACCAATACCGCTGTCAGGCAGAATGTTCTACTCCACGCAATGGACGACGATAGAAGAGAATTCCGTCCCCCCGATCTAGACGAAGTCAAGATAGCGATATCGAGACTGAAGTCGAACAAAGCTGCTGGAGCGGATGGATTGTCCGCGGAACTGTTTAAGGCAGCTGGAGATGATCTGGTTGGGCGCATGCACCAGCTCGTCTGTAGGATATGGTCGGAGGAAAGCATGCCCGACAAGTGGAATCTTAGTATCGTTTGCCCGATCCACAAGAAAGGAGACCCCTTTGACTGCGCCAACTATCGGGGGATAAGTCTCCTCAACATCGCCTACAAGATCTTCTCTGCCGTTCTGTATGAGCGCCTGAAACCATTCGTCAACAACATGATAGGTCCCTATCAGTGCGGTTTCAGGCCTGGGAAGTCCACTATCGATCAAATTTTCACATTACGGCAGATCCTCGAAAAAACCCAAGAGATGCAGATCGACACCCACCACCTATTTGTCGACTTTAAGGCCGCATATGACAATGTGCATAGAGACGAGCTATACAACGCCATGTCGAGTTTTGGCATTCCTGCCAAACTCGTCAGGCTGTGCAGGATGACAATGGAGAACTCTCGCTGCTCCATCAAGGTCGGTAACGAACTCACCGAGACCTTCAATGTCAAAAAAGGCTTTAGGCAAGGCAACGCGCTGTCATATGATTTCTTCAACATCGTCCTGGAGAAGATCGTGCGAAACTCACACGCCAACACTAGAGGCACGATCTTCCAAAAGTCCGTTCAACTGCTAGCATACGCCGACGATATTGACGTGATTGGCCGAACTCAGCGAGCCGTCAATGAAGCGTTTGCTTGTATTGAGACGGAGGCGTCAAAAATGGGCTTAGCGGTGAATGAGGGCAAAACAAAGTATATGCTATCATCAAGAAAGGACACACAACATCGACGACTGGGTCAAGGTCACCATAGGCAGCTACAACTTCGAGGTGGTAAAGCACTTCATCTACCTTGGCTCTCAAGTAAATAGTGCGAACAACATCAGTACCGAGATTAAACGCAGAATAACTCTTGCCAATGGCTGTTTCTTTGGGCTCAAGAGGCAATTGAGTAACAGAGCCATCTCTCGAAAGACCAAGCTCACGTTATAAAAGACCTTGATCATCCCTGTCCTGCTGTATGGCGCGGAAGCATGGTCTATCTCAAGAGCGGATGAAGACGCACTTGGTCTCTTCGAGAGAAAAGTTCTGCTTTGGTCTTTGGTCTCTTTGGTCCCATTTGCGTTGAAGGTTCTTGGATAAGGAGATTCAACCACGAACTGTACGGGCTGTACAGCGACATGAGTCTAGTCAGGCGTCTACGGATTCAACGTCTAAGATGGCTAGGCCATGTAGAGCGCATTGACAACACTGTTCCAGCTCGACGAGTCTTCGACTCCGAACCAGCGGGACAACGCAATGGAGGACGACCACGAAGCCGATGGCGCACTCAAGTGAAGAAGGACCTCAACCAACTTGGTGTGCGAAGTTGAAGGCAGCTGGCCAAGGATTGTGCCAGCTGGAGAGGCTTGTTCGCTGAGGCCTAGGTCCACCCCGGACTGTAACGCCGTAAGAAAAATAAGAAGACGGCTATATTTGTTGGACTTTACATATTTATTTGTTCGTGCTTGAATTTGTATTTGGTTGAGAAAGCAGATAACTCTACGCTGCCTACTTTTTTTTTTTGTGAGAGCACGTATGTAGCATAATTTAACAATCAAGTTTAGTTGAAAGTAATAATTGAGGTACAATACGAATAAGTTGCGCTAGATTCGAACACTGGGTGTCGCCCTACAAGATCGAATTAACTCAGCCACATCGGCCCTGGATCTGGCAAGCGGTAGCCTGTTTCATGGATATCGCAGGAAGGGGAAAAACTTCGTGCCACATGACCGTTTGAAGAAGCAAGACCATGGATGGGAGTTGGATTAAATACATCTAACTTGGCTTAGACAACATCTCGGCCTTCCTGAAGATATGGCTGTTTCAAAATTCGTTGAAATTGTTCAGTTTGGTTTTTTTTTATTATTTTAATTGAATTTAATGGAAGTGTTAAAAATAAGGCATGATCCATTGCCCTACCCAACAAAATTGATGCGACATGTCCCTGTCGTACGGGCTTAGACTGAAGAGTTTGATGTAGTCCAGAAGGGAAAAAAACCTGGCGGTCTCCTGATCAATCAACCGTAAACCAGATTGATCACATTGCGATCGAAGTGAGACACTCCTCCAATATTCTCGATGTCCGCACGTTCCGAGGAGCCAACATCGACTCGGACCATTTCCTTGTTGTAGCCAAGGTAAGGATGAAGATATCGAGAGAAGTACGGAGTCGAGAAAGAACACTACGCTTTGACGTCGGAAAGCTACAATCGCAATCGACCGCTAGGAACTTTGCCGACCGAGTCTCCCTGAAACTCTCTGAAAGTTCGACGCTGCCTGCACATTCAATAGAAGTAGAATGGAAACGTTGTCAAAAAGCCATCAGAGAAGCCGCCACTGATGTGCTGGGTTTCACGACACAACCCAGAAGGAACCCATGGTTTAACGACGAGTGCAGTCAGGTACATGCAGCCAAGCAGGAGGCCTACAAGGCAACGCTGCATCGAACAACGAGATCTTTTCGTGAGCTCTACGAACAGAAAAGAAGGGAAGAGAACCGGCTTCTCAGAAGAAAAAAGAAAGAGCATGAGAAGCGTGCGGTCGTGGAGATGGAGAGGTCTTACGACAGGAAGGAGGTCCGAAAGTTTTACCAAAAGGTAAAACAAATATCAGGAAGATACAGACCTCGGACAAAAGCCTGCAGGGACAAAAATGGACAACTAGTAGTAGAATCGCAGTCGATGCTGAGAATTTGGAAAAATCATTTCTGTAGACTGTTAAACGACGATGACGACACAAATTCCGCTGTCAGGCAGAATGTTTCGCTCAATTTGGACGATGATGAACACGAATTCTGTCCCCCCGACTTAGACGAAGTCAAGATAGCGATTTCTAGACTGAAGTCTAACAAAGCTCCTGGACCGGGCGGATTGTCCGCGGAACTGTTTAAGCAGCTGGAGATGATCTGGTTGGTCGCATGCACCAGCTCATCTCTAGAATATAGTCGGAGGAAAGCATGCCCGACGAGTGGAATCTTAGTATCGTTTGCTCGATCCACAAGAAAGGAGACCCCTTTGACTGCGCCAACTATCGGGGGATAAGTCTTCTTAACAAGATCTTCTTTGCATTTTTGTGTGAGCGCCTGAAGCCATTCGTCAACAACCTGATGAGTCCTTATCAGTGCGGTTTCAGGCCTGGGGCCATCGATCAAATCTTCACACTACGGCAGATCCTGGAAAAGACTCAAGAGATGCAGCTCGACACCCACCACCTATTTGTCGATTTCAAGGCCGCATATAACAGCGTGCATAGAGACGAGCTATACAACGCCATGTCTAGTTTTGACATTCCTGCCAAACTCGTCAGATTGTGCAGGATGCCGATGGAGAAATCTCGCTGCCTAATCAAGGTCGGTAACGAACTCACCGAGTCCTTCAATGTCAAAAAAGGTTTTAGGCAAGGCGACACGCTGTCATGTGACTTCTTCAACATCATACTTGAAAAGATCGTGCGAAACTCAAACGTAAACACCCGAGGCACGATCTTCCAAAAGTCCGTTCAATGCTTGCCCACGCGGACGACATTGACGTGATTGGACTCTTGGTTGTTTTGAGCGAAAAGTTCTGCGTACGATCTTTGGTCCTGCTTGCGTTGATGGCATTTGGAGAAGAAGGTTCAACCACGAACTGTACGGGCTGTACAGCGGCATGCACCTAGTTAAGAGTCTTCGGAATTCAACGCCTACGAAGGCCAAGCCATGTTTAGCGCATGGACAACACTGCTCGGATGCAAAACAACTTGATCTTGATAACTGAAAGCAGTGTGACCAGGGTTTAGCTTAAACCGTTCGTGGGCTGCATGACTGATAAGTACGTAAGCTCTTCGCAGCTGTAAGCTGTAGCTTTAGGGAGCAAGTGGGAATAAGGCCTCTGTTGGAGGAGTGCAGCAAAATAGGCACTCAGCCATATACGTTTCTGAATTGACACAAGTGGTTCACCAAAACGATTCATGTGGTGGCACAGTGCTCCATCTAGATCTAAGTGCGTGAACTCCCACGCCACACTCCCCGACTTCTTTAAGTCGCTACCAACCTTCGTGTAGACCTATTCTCTTGGGCTCACCAGAAATATAGCTCTTTCGTCTTTATTACCGCAATAAACGGTGGCCACCTGCTACAGCCCAAGATCTGCTTTCCCCTCTGCCATAATCCACTCAATCAACACCGCCAATCCCCTCCAACCAAGCGCACCCCTTCAACAGTGCCATACCGCCGCCGAAGCGCACTCACCTGCTGCCTCTCAGTGCGTCGCATTGCACACAATCCTCTCGACAATCGGGCCAACTCCAGCGTGACAACGCTTCCAGGAAATACAATCACTTCAGCCCACCAGCTGGTGCGGCAGTGCCTTCCGCAGCACCGCAATGAGGCCATAAACCCGCCGCCAGCACCTGGGCAGGGCCTCCCCGTGCAGGAGCGCGTAACTCATCGTGCAACTTTCCACTACTACAAGCGGGCCCATAAAAACTGATTAACCAGAAGAACATCCGACCCTCCCCGCGTTCGGGGTCATCACTTCCGCGCAACCGAACGCCTGGCGAACTCCAAAGCGCTTAACGACTGCTCTTTCACCGAACCGCTCAAGCGGCTAACGAACCGTCGCGGCGCAGCGCCGTTGAGTGGAACTCACGCCAATGAAACCCTCCGCCCGGCTCTGTATCGAGATACTGTGGATTTATTTTCAAAAACTCTGACAGTGACGACACAACATGACAATGATCTTAGCCTAGACACAGCGAGTCCACGCGTGACCTCGGTGCGGTGCCCCGCCGGCGGGCTTACTTCAGCTGCACCAGCACCATGAAGTAGGTGACTACAGCGCCCAGGACCTGTGAACGAAAACAAGAAGTTATCCGGTAGCTTGCACGTCCTCCCGTGCATGTGTGTACGTACCGAGGCGAACAAGTCCAGGGAGACGGTGAAAAACTTTGCTCCCGATATGGTCATGGCCTTCTGGCACTGCTGACAGACGATTTGGACGAAGGTCTTTGCCTCCTCGGAGCCGTCGTACCAGTGGCACGAGTAGGCGGCCTCCATCACCGACGAGCTCTGCCAAGGAAGAGAGGGAGAGAGAGAGAGAGATGAGTTTCAGTCAACGGATGCGAAGGGTGGCGTGCAAACCTCCTCGATGAGACGATTGCCAAATATGCAGAAGTGGAAGACCTGTGCCAGCGCGTAGCACAGGTATCCAATCACGGTGAAGGCGTACACATTGACTCCCGTGATTTTGGTCGCCTGATACGCCAACAGGGTGAGCTTGATGGTGGACGTCAGCATGTGCAGCAGCAGGGCGGCGCCGTACGTATCGCCGATTGCAGCCACGAGTCTGAAATGAAAAGTGACACGATGATGGTGGGTTAGTCTGGGTGGCGGATGGGGGATGGGATCATTTTTTTTGTTTGCCAGCGCCTGGCTGACGGATGTAATCGGACGCGAGTGCGGTGGGGGCGGAAATTCCGTTGATGTGCTTGAGATGGAAAGCGAACTGGTGCGAGCATGATGAAGGGTGCTTTCATCATGTCGGTCGGTTGATTGTGCAAATAGTGTGAGTGGGGCACTGTGCGGAGATGCATTTGGATGGTGGGAGGGTTCCTTGTGGTGGCTGTTCAAGTCTTGTCTTTAATTTTTAAATGCTTGCTTTTGGAAGAGTGCCCAAGTACGACGCTGTCTGTGGTCGAGGAGCACTTAAAGGCAGTCGCCTTGACTGCAAAATAGTCTCCGAAATTAAGGATAAGCTGATATGGGAATAGTCCGAGACCACCCAATTCCACAAATATCCGCTGAACAATTCAAAACCGCGCCGGTATTACGTTAAATGGTTAACTGACCTTGCAGCAATCAGCAACCCAACACTAACCATTAGGCAACCATTGGGTGACTGTCAAAAATGCCTTCAGAGCTCAGGGAAGACACAGAGCGTGGATCTCAGATGGTACCTGGCGGCTGATTAGCGAAAGAAAACATCTAAGTCCTTGCATTACAGCCGCCACATCATCGGGGAGAAGTGAAGAAGTCATTCTTTACCGTGTCGTGTGACAAGCGTGACAATATCAACGCACTACAGTCCCTGTGGCAGAGGAAGATGTAAGTAGGTGTGACAGAGGAACCCTACAGGGGATCATTTAAATGTTGGTCGATGCATCAATTACCACCCGAGAAAATGTATAGGAGCGCATGGGCTTGTGCATCCAGAGTCAAGTTGTTGATTGCTCTCAACGGCGAGATGCCAGCAGTGACAAGTTGACATACAGCCTCGTAGCGGCGCCCTCTGGATAGCCTCTGCAGCAACCGCTTGGAGTTGAACAATGTACCATATGCAGCGGCCCCTTGTCCAAAACCTTAATCTAGGACACAGTGCCCGAGTTTCGGAGGTTACGGGTGCTTAAGCTTCCCTGCCGTACAACAAGTAATAGTTACGAAGCAACAACAAGCCTCGGATACGGATGATCTTACCGCTGACGACCCTAGCAGACGACATAACGACAATGACAGCCGACATGTCCAGCCGAACAACTTGCAGAGGCCCTGGATCGCTATAAAGCGAACATTACCGTAAGACAAGAGATGCGATGGGACCGATGGACCGGGCAAAAGATAAATGATAAATTGTGATATTTACTACGGTGACTGTTACAAAGAACGTGGTCAGCGCACTTAGACAGACTTAGACAAGAAGTCTTGAGCCTTAGGTGTATTGGCGAACGCTTAGTGGCGATCCGAATCAAGGCTAAATTCGCCAACATAAACCTCATATGTGCACACGTCTCGTCGGAGGAGAAAGATGACGCAACCAAAAACTGCTTCTACGAGCTCTTTGACAAAACTTACGAGTCCTGCCTTTGACGTCAAGATTGTCCTTGGTGACTTTAAGGCAAAGCTGGGCTAGGAGGTGATCTTTGGCAGCGCAGTCGGACGACACAGCCTACAGATTTAGGTCTGCTCTGCTGCGGGGCGAGCAATGTAGCAAGCACTCGGTTCCCCCATCCACAAAGGAACATAGCGATCTCCAGATCAATCCACCATCAACCAAATTGATCACATTGCGATTTACGCAAGACGTACTAGCAGCATTTAGGACGTCCGGACGTCCCGAGGTGCCAACATTGATTCGGAACACTATTTATATGTAGCCAAGCTCCGAATTAGGATTTCTCGGACCAGACGAAATCATCAAAATGCTGCCAAGAAATTTAACGTCGCACGGCTACAATGGCAGGAGACCGCTCGAGTCTCCGTTCACCTCTCACAGAGTCCCATACCGCCTACATCAAGTGCTGAAGACCAGTGGCAATATACTGCCAAGAAGCCATCAGAAAAGCCGCAACTGCTGTGCTAGGCTTCAATGATGCGGATGCGGTTTTAGGTCTTAAGCTTTAGGTACATAAGTAAACGCCTTACAACAATCCGCATTAATCCACAATAACCTAACCTACTTAAAGAGGCAGGCACATATGCATCGTCTGTCTGAATGAAAATGAGTTGGGGATGGAGCTCATCAACCTATAAACGCATTGCTGGGTCTCGAAAGAACTGTGTAAACCGATGGCATACCGAACCGGATGCCAATAACAGCTCCAAGGGCATTTCTACGGACATGGCAGTACATTGGTTTCCGTTTATTGACGAAGTAAAGACAGAAAGTTTGTACCGAGTTATCACAAATAGGAGAGTCCGGTTAAAAAACTGCACTGTAAAGCACATGATGTGCTGCTGCAAAATAAAGCCACTCTAGAATATTTGTGTTTCACACATCTGTTTCTTTAACTGTTCTTCGTATGGTTCTCATCAAGATATCCTGCTCGCTGACCTGAAAGAGATGCTCTGTCGAACTTGATGTCGACAATATGGTGACCTCAGTTTCAGTTTTTTTAACCAAATGTAATCTGAATTTGATCATCAGCCAATTGGTCTCTGTTTGTTATTGCAACTGAACTTCAAATAAAACGAACTTTCACAACTGGCAAGTGTCATTGGAATTTGAAATATGAAACTCAACTCTCTATTGATTGGAGCTGCATAATAGCAAAAAAAATGAGACCAATTAACACACTTCACAATTGCCGCTACGTTTGCTTATGAATCCCCTTGATATTTGCATTTCTCATCTGTGATTGCATATTCAGAAGGTCTTTCCTATTGCGATGAGAAATTACTTGCATAACCGGCAAGTGACAATTATGGGTCCACAACGGATGACTAAGACCGAACATTTTTGGCAAATCTTGCGCTATTCTTCAAATATTCTCGAGGATAACGATCACGTTTGTGACAACTAGCGGCACCAGCTACTTTGCCCATAAGTCATAGATTACATGTGTCAATACTGTACTCGGACATACACAAAGGCATCCCTGAAGAGCCTTCTGCAGTTAACTGAACTGTGGAAGGGGCAGAAAAATTTCCTTCATGGAGGCCTCTGTCCATTTTATATTACATCGGCAACTTTCCAGATTTTTGGCAAGATGTAGTTATGCAGAGCCATGAGTACACAACCTCCAGCTAGAAGGGGCTTCAAATCCAAGCCTCCTAGTTCGAGAAGATGAGGAAGAACGAATCTCCAGTGTATCATATCGAGCGTACAGTGTGAACGTGCAAAGCCGTTTTGCACCACACTAGTTAGCACACACCAGTGCGGTTTCCGGTTTCTGCCACCAGTGCAAATCGAATATCGACCAAATCTTCACACCAAGCCAGATCCTGGAGAAGACCAGCAAGTTTCAAATCGGCTTACTATTTGTCAATCGATTTTAAAGCCGCATACGACAGCATTCATAACATAGCATTCATGCCCCGGATTTCGCCGTCGTGTAATTTGTTCAATTTGGTACTAGAGAGGATAGTGCGGAGGCAATATCTTTTCCAAGACAGACAACTGTTGGGATTTGCAGATTACAACAATTTTGAGGCAGTAAAGGAGTTTGACTTCTTCGCAGCAAACGTTAACTCCACTGACGACATCTCAGTGGAGATTCGACGTTGAACTACCCTTGGCAACCGGTGCTACTTCGGCTTGTTAAAACAACTGGGCTCGAAACTCCTGACTCGAAGTACCAAAATCACTCTCTACAAACATCTTATCTCGGCAGTCCTTCTTTATGGAGCTGATTCTGCAAGACTGATTCTTGGTGCTTTCGAAAGAAAAATTCGGATATATGGCCCCGTCTGCGAGGAAGGCGAATGGAAGAGAAGACACAACCGCGAACTCTACGATATGTACCAGGATGTGGATGAAACCAGAATCAAAAAATACGTTGACTTCACTGGCTCGGCCACATCGACAGTATGGACACCAACGCATCAACTAAGAGGGTTTTCGAATCCGATTCTCCTGGTTCGAGAAGGAGAGGAAGACCGAACCTCCGGTACAGAGACCAAGTCATCGCGGATGCAAGACAGCTTGGCCTTGATGACTGGAAGCAGCGTGCCCAGGACCGTAACCGGTGGGAGGCCGCAATTTCTGAGGCTCGGACCATTCATGGGTTGTCTGCCTATTAAGTAAGTACGTAGGTTTAATCTAATTACTGTTTGTTTTTTGAATTGAAAATATTGGGGAGTGAGTACAGCGTCACATCGCGCGGCGACGTTTGATCTATTGCGCCCCCTTTGTAAGGGCCCATAAGGCAACACAAATTTTGCAAAGCAAACGATTTGCACAGCAAGAGCAACCAAGCAGTTGAAACGTCGAAGGCATGCAATTACAAAGCATACTATCGACGTTTACGGACAGATTCGTTCTCTCTGAATAATGAGAATGGTTACCGACCTCGGTGCTCCATCAAGGTCGGTAACGAACTCACCGAGACCTTCAATGTCAAAAAAGGTTTTAGACAAGGCGACGCGCTGTCATGTGATTTCTTCAACATCGTCCTGGAGAAGGTCGTGCGAAACTCACTCATGCCAACACTAGAGGCACGATCTTCAAGGGGTCCGTGCATTTATTAGCATACGCCGATGACATTGACGTGATTGGCAGAACTCAGAGAGCCGTCAGTGAGGCTTTTGCTAACATTGAGACGGAAGCGGCTAAAATGGGTCTGGCGGTGAATGAAGGCAACACGAAGTATATGCTGTCCTCAAAAAATTACATACAACATCGACGTCTTGGACAGAGCGTCACAATGGGCAGCTATAACTTCGAGGTAGTCAAGGACTTCACTTACCTCGGCTCCGGAGTAAACTGTACAAATAACATCAGTACCGAGATCAAGCGTAGGATAACTCTTGCCAACCGCTGTTTCTTCGGGCTCAAGAGGCAATTGAGTAATAGAGCCCTCTCTAGAAGAACCAAGTACACAATTCAATGTACACAATTCTAATTGGCTTCGACATTCAGGCCAGACAACACCCGAAGGAAGGTACGTTGAAATCTTTGCTGAGGTAAACAATCTGACCCAGCTTGTAAATGAGCCCACACGAATACCTGACATTGCAGATCATCCCGCCAACACACTGGACCTGTTTCTCACCTCTCATCCTGATAAATATTCTGTTGACATATCGTCGCCTCTAGGCTCGTCAGACCACTGTGTCGTATCAGCTAATTTCTCGCTTTCGCCACAAACAGTTAGAGAACAAATTCCGAAAAGAACAGTATGGCTATACGAGAAAGCCAATTGGAGCGGACTCAACAACTTCTTTAGGAATTTTAACTGGTCACTATGCTTCCTCGATAGTGACGTGGATGCCGCTGCTGATATGATCAAACATTCTTCAGCTGGGTATGAGATCCTTCATTCCGCATAGAGTGAAGTGTATCAAACCTAGACCAAATGCATGGTATGACTCGAGCTGCAGAGAGGCTATCAGAATAAGAGAGTTGAATTTCCGGTTATACAAAGCCAACCCTACTGAGGAAAACCGGAATAAGCCTTAACGGGCCAGAAATGACTGCAATGCAATAATCCGACATGCGAAATTCTCCCATGGACAAAAGTTGAGGCAAAAAGTGCTACAATGTCTCAAGGTTAGCAAAAACTTTCTTGTCATTTGTGAAAAACATAAAGAATTCCGCCTCGTCCTCAATTCCCACGCTCATTTACAATGACATCCTAGCTGTCAGCTCTTTGGACAAAGCCAATCTGCTTGCGGCGCATTTTGCAGCCAGCTCAACACTGCCAGATTGTAACTTGTCCCCACCTGTATTCGAGTGCGTTTGTTTTACCATGGGACAAATTCACTTCCGCACTCGTACAGTTACAAGATCTCGACGTGCACAAATCCGCTGGGCCGGATGGTATTCCCCCAATACTTCTGAAGAGGTGTTCTTCTTCGCTGGCAAAACCACTGCGTAAGCTTTTTCATCTATCCTACTCTTTAGGTCTCTTTCCGAGTAGATGTAAAACAGCATTTGTCCAGCCCGTCCCTAAAAAGGGCGAATCTTCGTCACCCACCTCGTACCGACCCATAGCACTTACGTCCCTTCTTTCTAAGGTCATGGAAACGCTGATAAATCGTCAGCTTTTGAAATATCTTGAATCGCGGAAGCTTCTTAATGACCGACAGTATGGCTTCCGCAGCAACAGGTCCACTGGTGATTTGATAACTTATCTCACCGAAAAAAGGAACCAATCTTTGCACAATGCAGGCGAAAGCAAGATAGTTGCGCTTGATGGTGTTGATGAATCTCTGCTCCTATGGATTAGAAACTACCTTTCGAACCGTTCCCTTCAAGTTGTTTTGGATGTGTTCAAGTCTGATATCCACAAAATAAATGCTGGTGTCCCTTAAGGCTCTGTTCTGTCTCCGACACTCTCTCATTTTTATAAATGATCTCCTGTCTACCACTTCTGGTCCAATTTACTCCTTCGCTGATGACAGCACCCAGCTTTTCATATTCGTTCCAAAATTCACGACCCTGCCCTTCGGACGTAATATTGGAACGGCAGCGTATGTCAAGCACATTGAATTCCGATCTGGACAGCATAATTAACTGGGGTAAGAACAACAAAGTGGAATTCAATGCTTCCAAAACTCAATGCTGTCTGCTGTCTCTAAAGCGAACCCCTGATAATCAGCCATTATCCATGAATGGCGCTTGTATCGATGAAACCGGAAAACTTTCCATCCTCGGTATGTCCATCAACACAACACTTAGTTGGAACGATCATATATTCGAGGTCGCCAAAAATGCTGCGAAATGTTTAGGTTTCCTTAATCGATGCATGAAATACTTCACCCCCTCTGATTTGGCTTTATTCTATAAGGCGTATATTCGCCCTTAGCTTGAGTATAACGCTCATATCTGGTCTGGTACCGCCAAGACCGCCCACCTACTAGATAGAATCCAAAAGCGAGCTATAAAACTTATAGGAGACAATGACATCGCGGGTTCATTAGACTCGCTTGAACATCGACGTACCGTGTCTTCTTTGTCCGTGTTTTATCGTTATCTTAACAAACGATGCTCAAGGGGGCTAGCCAATTGCATTCCTCCTCTTCTTGAGTTCACCCGCAATACACGTCTCGCCAGGAATGCTCATCAGTTTACCCTTAAGCCTACTTTCGGACGCACAGTGAAATCAAGAGACTCGTTTTTTAGCCGCACCACACGAATATGGAATGCTCTTCCCAGCTCAATATTCCCCATAGATTACAATCCGCAGATGTTTAAGACCAATGTGCACAGGTACCTCATCTCTCTCTCTCCCTCTATACCTTCGGCCCGTGCTGTGTCTTGACCCCGGACAATTAAGGGTATTAATAACCCCTTGAGCACGCGCAAATTATAAAAAAAAAAAAAAAAAAAAAAGTTGACTCTATGCAAGACACTGATCATCGCAGTCCAGCTATACGGCGGGGAGACATGGACAATCTTGAAAGCGGATGAAGAAGTCCTTGGCCTCTTCGAGAGAAAAGTTCTACGCACGATCTTTGGTCCTGTTTGTTGTTGTGGAGGAGAAGATGAAAACACGAACTGTACGGGCTGTGCAGCGACATGAGCCTAGTTAGGCGTCTACGGATCCAACGCCAACGGTGGCTAGGTCATGTAGAGCGTATGGCTATTTGAAAGCTATTTCAAAATGAAAATAATAACTAGAATGTGAACTAATTAAAACAAGGCGGTTTCGGATGTTACAGGGATGCACATTAAGACGGCTTTACTGTAGGGTTTTATCCAAACTTCATTTTGAAAACATTTGGCAAAGACAACATGGATTACAAGAGCTGAATCGGATTCAAAGCTGCCCTAAAAGATGGAATTCGTCTTATTTGATGTGGAAGGGGCTATTAATCAATCGAGCTGCTATCATTGCCGTTTTGGCAGATCACAAAACAGGGTTTTGGATCCGAGGCACAAAAATCTGGATTTCGAGGTTGAGGAAGTAAGGACGCTTATAAGAAAACGTGTGCAGGTCTTATTCGAAAACTCAGCATAAAATGAAAACAGAAATGAAGAAGTTTCAACAAAAAAATGTACCGACTTGGATTTCTTGCTTGAAGCCAAATCAGATGGTCAACGAATTTGACATGGGACACCACAGCTGAATCATAATTTCTCTGGTCCCTCAAAACGGTAGAAAAAACAATTAAATTAAATACCAAAACCCAGCCGTGCTGGCCATGCACTATTTGTGAATTCCAGCTGCTTTTCCACCGCTGGGCACATCACCCAAGCGGTCCAAAAAATGTAAGTTTATTGACATTTTTGATGAGAAATCAAAAAAAATGTTGCACCAACAACCAAATAGAATATAAAATACGTTAATCGTTGTTTTATTGTGTGATGTTATGATCTTCGGATTTCGAAGCGTTGACAAGCGACTTATGCAGGCCCAGGCGTCTGCACTTAGCCTCTGTCAATAAACTCCTACTCTCACCTTCCCGTGGTGAAATCCGGGAGCCGAGCACCTCCGACTGAAGATGGGGTACCCAACCCCCGTGGGACGTCATTGGCGGCTGCAAACGAGAGAGGGGGATGAGTGGATGAGTCTGTATCAGGGCTCATCTTCTTTACGGATGGCGGCGGAGGAGCTTATCATCAGATTAGCCAACGGCGACATCCAGAGCTACCTGGTACACCCCCTTTTAGAGCTACTCTGACATATTCGGAGCTCAGATCTAAAAGGTTGCCTTCAAGGTAATATCGGGATTTTGGAGTAGAGTTGGCGGCGGAGGAACCCTATCACGTAGGGACAACGGCGGCACTCACAGCCTCAGCTAGGTTACCGATACCGGAGTCATCCGGACCCTTCGCCCAAGGGTAAAATAAATGGGCCTGGCCTCCCAGCTGGGGGTTGTGCGTGGGGTTAACGCCCTCACCACGTAAAAAAATGTTGTTCAGAGACGACTATTTGCCTCGGATACTGACCGATCTAATGTTGACGACCCCAGCAAACGAACAAATGACCATGCTTTTCGGTTCTGCACGTGGAATGTGAGGTCTCTTAACAGGCCACGTGCAGCCGAAGAACTCGCGGAGGCCCTTGACTGCTATAAAGCAGATATCACCGCCATCCAGGAAGTGCGATGGAATGGGCCGGGCAAGCAACTGCAACATCTACTACGGTGATTGCAGCAGAGAGAGGCGCTTATTTGGATGTGGATTTGTTGTTCGAGGCAGACTTAGGCAAAAAGTCTTGAGCTTTGACTGTAAAAGCGAACGCCTCATAACAATCCGCATCAAGGCTACATTCGGCAACATCAGCCTGATATGCACCCACGCCCCGACAGAGGACAAAGATGATAGTAGCAAAGATGACTTCTATGATCTCCTAGAAAGAACATACGATCAATTCCCCAGATTCGACACCACAATCGTTCTAGGAGATTTCAACGCTAAGCTGGGTAAAGAAGAAATCTTTGCTAAAGTCGTCGGGAAACACAACCTTTACGACACCACGTCCAGTAACGGACTAAGGCTGGTGTATTTTGTCCTGGGACGTAACCGCTCTGTTGCTAGCACGCGGTTCCCACACCTCAACATCCATAAAGGGACATTGCGGTCCCCAGATCAATATACCGTCAACCAGATTGATCATATTGCGATCGACGTCAGATACTCCTCCAATATTCTCGATGTGCGAACTTTCCGAGGAGCCAATGTTGACTCGGACCATTTCCTTGTTGTAGCCAAGGTAAGGATGAGGATATCAAGAGAAGTACGGAGTCGAGAAAGAACACCACGGTTTGACGTCGCAAAGCTACAATCGCAGCGGACTGCTAGAATCTTTGCCGACCGAGTTTCCCAACAACTCTCTGTAAGTTCGACGCCGCCTGCACAAACCATCGAAGAAGAATGGAGTCGTTGTCAAGAAGCCTTCAAAGAAGCTGCCACTGATGTGCTGGGTTTCACGACACCACCTAGAAGGAACCCATGGTTTGACGACGAGTGCAGGCAGGCATATGTAGCCAAAAAGGATGACTACAAGACAACGCTGCATAGGACAACGAGGGATGTTCGTAAGCTCCACGAACAGAAGAGAAGGGAAGAGAAGAAAAACGAAAGAGCATGAGAAGTCTGTAGACTATTAAACGGCGATGGGGACCAAAATACCGCTGTCAAGCAGCGGAATCTTCCACTCAATCTGGACGATGACAGACGAGAATTCCTTCCCCCAGACTTAGACGAGGTCAAGATAGCAATATCAAAACTGAAGTCGAACAAAACTCCTGGAGCGGACGGATTGTCCGCGGAACTGTTTAAGGCAGCTGGAGATGATCTGGTTGGTCGCATGCACCAGCTCATCTGCAAGATATGGTCTGAGGAAAGCAAGCCCGACGAGTGGAATCTCAGTATCGTTTGCCCGATCCACAAGAAAGGAGACCCCTTTAGCATACGCTGATGACATTGACGTGATTTGCAGAACTCAATGAGGCATTTGCTTACATTGATACGGAAGTAGCTAATTTGGTTTGAGAGAAAAGTTCTACGTGCGATCTTTGGTCCTGCTTGTATTGACGGATTCTGGAGAAAAACTGTACAGCGACATGAGTCTAGTTAATCGTCTACGGATCCAACGCCTACTGTGGCTAGGTCATGTAGAGCGTATGGACACCACAGCTCCGGCCTGAAGAATCTTCGAATCCGAACCTGTCGGGCAACGCAACAAAGGACGCCCGCGTTTAAGGTGGCGCACACAAGTGGAGAAGGACCTCAACCAACTTGGTGTGCGAAACTGGAGACAGCTAGCTAGAAATCGCGCTAGTTGGAGAGTCTTGTTTGTTGCGGTCCAGCCCAAGTCCACCCCGGACTGTAGCGCCGCACAAAGAAGAAGAAGTTATGATCTTCTAACATTTCCAAGACACATTGCAGCGAACAGAAAAATACCGGCTACCGGAAGTGATGAGGAGTACCCGAAATTAAGATTCCCGGGTAATACCCGAAAGTGCGGATATCCAGAGCTCTGGTTGAGAGACTTTTTGGAAAACACAAGCTGTAACGCTCGGTCTAAATGTGTGCTCAGCGCTCTGCATTACTTTATGGAACTTTGCATTCTGTTGTTATAAGTAAACAGCGAAATAGGTTCATAAAGCGGCCAGGAACTGAAGTGATTTTGGAAAAGATGATGGAGAATTCCGTTTTTTTGTTAGAAATTGTCCATTCCCATATGTCGTTGGATGTATATAATGATGGAACGCACATTGAAATTCCTACGACTTCACGAAACGGTGTTTAACCGTCAGCGATGGAAGGAAGCAATTGCTCAGACTCGAACCTTTCATGGGTCCATTCATGGGCGAAGCGGAGAGTAAGGCTCTAGAGGCTTCCTCTCGAATTCCAACTTCAATCGCTAACCATCTTCTCGAAGTAATACCTAACAGCTGTCCCGCGGAGAAAATGGAAGATACGATTAGAGGTGTAGGCGCTGGGGAACATTAGAATAATACCCAGTTTAGGTACCAAGGCGTCTGTGTTTTCCTAAATACTCTTCTACCCACAAGACACCAGCAAATCCTTGCATCTCATCTGTCTGTCAACGAGCCCACCACTTCGTTCAATCGTGAGATTTCGCTCAGACTCACCTGACAACATGCTTATGACGCTCCACCCAGTACTTGATAGCGCTGCGCACCATCATCTCCTGCTTCTTGGTCAGTCCGTTCGGGTTGGCGACGCCGTTGTTCCCGTTGAACGTCTGCAGAGTAGACGGTGCCCGGAACTGAGCGCCCCAGTCCGCCTTGGTGCTGTACACCCCCGACATGTCCAGAGTGTCGGTTGTTTCCTTCTCTGAAAAGAAAGCCACGTCATTCCCTTCTCAACCTCACCCACCCCCACTCACCCTCATTAATGATGAGCTCCGACTTGGAGTTAGCGGACAGCGACCGGAACAGGGCAGCCGAGTTGGGCCGGTACGTGTCCAGAGAGGCCGAGAGCTCCATCAGCGGCTTCATGATGCCCTTCAAGTGCTGCAGCTGCTCGCAGGCGAAGATCAGCCACGAGCAGAAGAGCACGTCGCAGAGGTTGGCATGCGTCATCGAGAACAGCAGATAGTAGACCTGATACACGAAGGATATCATGTAGAACATGCCGCTGCTGGCGTCCCACGGGTAGAACGCCTTGATCGGCAGCCGCGGGATCTCGACGGTCATCGTCTCGTTGGTCTCGGCGTTCCGGGCGAACTTGACGCTCTCCCCGAAGAAGGTGATCGTTGTCCAAGCTGAAAGTAGAGAAGAGCTCGTGAAATGGCTGACCCTCCGGCCGGCGAAGGGACTCTCACGCACAGACGGTCGAGAGAACCGTGGTCAGCATGACCAGCACGAAGAGCTTCCGCATCTTGGCCAGCGCGATCGAATGGTACCGGGCGTCGGACTCGGCGAAGAGAGGGTGTGAATTCACCTGGTTCCAGATGTTGAGCGTCCTGCAAACACACAAGCACTTACTAGATCGATTCACGGCGCCCAGCTCTCACCTGTAGAAGTTCTTCTGGTTGACCGCGAAGTAGATGAACTTCGTGATGCAGTGGGTGAAGAAGAGGACCGTGATTGTGTTGCCGGACAGCTCGTTCACTTCCTCCGCGTTGAGGGCCATGTTCACGAGGATCGAGACAAACTGCAGAAGGACGAGGACGAGGTGAAATGACGAGTAGACCTTCTTGATGAAGCTGGAACCGCCCGAGTAGTTGTGCATAAACAGACCGGACATCTTCATCAGCCGGATGTTGGGCATCAGGTCAGCCACCAGGCCGACATACTTTGTCTGTTGGATTGCTGGTTGCATCTGTGAATGAAAGAGGGGTTTCGGGTTGTGTAACTCAATTTGTGGCTTGAGAAAGGATGGGTGTTGATCTGGGCACGTCCTAGGGAGAAGTGATTGAAGGGTTAGCAGATGGCTCTCGGAGGATGAAGAAACAGCCGAGTGATGTGCAGCTTCAGGCCTACACAGCGTGCTAATGTCTACCAATTTGTCAATCCTCTCACGCTGTAGGCCATGTCATGGCGAGTTGACTTACGCGACTGTTGCTTTGAAACTCAGAGGTTTCCTATCGCGGGACAAGATTCTCCTTGTGCAGAGTCCTCGGTGTGGTGTAGCAAGTCGTAACTAGTTGCCCTGCGATGTGGGAGTGCTCGAGCAATAAGCAACGGCGAACGATACGGCGGCGGAGGATGCAGAATCGAGGGTGTTCTCTCTCCACATATGGTCAAAAGGATAACTACCGCGCTACCACGTAATAGTTCCGCATAAAATGGTGGCTACGAAAGGAGTCTGTTATCCCAAAATGATTTCGACTCTTCAACAGGCAGCTGCGCGTGTCGAGCACGAGCTTATGGGGCTACTATCAGCTGAATGAATGGACAAGCTTGGCGAAAATGCGGAAAGTGCTGCTAGAAATCTGTACAAAATCGCCGTAAAAGCAGCACCAACCATGCTGTTTTCGATGTGGACGGCACACTATAGGTAACAATCTATGGTGAACTACTAAGATGGAAGAACCATTTTTGTGCCCTGCTGAAGGAGGAATCAGTTGAGATGTGTCCAACGATGAGGTCTCAACAGCTCTTACAGGAAAAATCACACCGGGGCCCAAACGCTGCAGAAATTAAAACTGCGATCCAACTGGAAGTCAACAAAGCAGTTGGACTCAATGGCATATCAGCCGAGATCCTACAAGTCAATCCTGACACAACGGCAGGTATACTGCCGCCGCTAATAAATGCTACATACAATGGGAAGACGAAAAAATATCCCAGTGACTGGAAGGATGGAATTATTGGCAAGATACCAAGGAAGGACAGCAATAACTGTCGCGGTATTACCGCTTTGTCTATTTTCCGGGAGATAATGGCAACTATTAATCTCGAAGGGACAAATGACAGGAACGAAAATAAACTGAAGGGACGTCAAGCAGGCTTTCGTAGTGGTAGGTCCAGTGTCGATCCAATAAACTAACTTACTTACTTATCAGCAGACAACCCATGAATGGTCCGAGCCTCAGTAATTGCGGCCTTGCATCGGTGACGGTTTTGGGCGCGCTGCTTCCTGTCATCAAGGCCAAACTGTCTAACATCCGCGATGACTTGGTCTCTGTACTGGAGGCTCGGTCTTCCTCTCCTTCTCGAACCAGGAGGCTCGGAGTCGAAGACCCTCTTTGCTGAAGCGTTGTTGTACATTCGCTCGATGAGGCCGAGCGAGTGAAGTCGACGGATTTTTTGATTCCAACATTCACAAACTGGTACAGCTCGTAGAGTTCGCGATTGAGTCTTCTCCTTCATTCGCCTTCCTCGAGACGCGACCATGTATCCGACGTAGAGTTTTTCTTTTGAAGGCACCAAGAATCTGCTCTGCAGTCTTGCTGAGTGTCCAGCTTTCGGCTCCATAGAGCAGGACTAGCATGTGCAAATTTACACAACACTCTTTAACAATGCGCTAAGTAAGGCATATTACCCAAAACATTGGAAGACAGCTGTGGTGCAACCAATCCCTAAACGGGACAAAGATAGATCTATCCCGACAAACCTTCGGTCGATCAGTCTTCTTCCTTGCATAAGCAAGGTTTTTGAAAAGATAGTCATTCGAGTTCTGATACAATGGGTTGAGGAAAATAATATCATACCGGACAACCAGTTCGGATTCAGGGCGGGGCATGAAACCATACATGCCGCGTCCAAACTGGTGTCCGACATTCAATGGAATAAAGACAAAAAACAATGCACGGGTGCTTGCCTGATTGACTTGGCGAAAGCGTTCGACACCGTTTGGTTGGAGGGCCTCTCCTTCAAGCTGGTCAGGCTCGGCGTAAGTAAACCATTGCTATACATGATCTATGACATGATAACAGGTAGAAAGTTCGTCGTGAAAAGTGGCGATGTAACTTCTTCCACGGTCTTTGACATCAAAAACGGCCTGCAACAGGGAGCGGTTGGTTCGCCGATCCTGTTTTCAATATTCACTGCAGATCTGGTAGGTTCAATGCCGCACTTAATTGCGTACGCCGACGATTTAGTGGCGTACAGATCAGGTCCGAAGGTCGAAGAAATAATAAATATTGCTGCAAGGTGATCAAATTCAGCGATTTTGCGACGACTGGAAGTTGATTATCAACTTCCGGAAGTGTGAAACTATCCTTTTCAGAACCCCGTTGTACATGGCATCATGGGATACGCGCAGAAACTGGAGTAAGTTCGGCATTGTTGACCCACAGGGACGCCCCTTAGATGTGAAAAGTGTAGTTAGGTATCTTGGCATTTGGTTGGACCAATATCTGTATTTTGACAAACATATAGATATTGCTCTGGCCAAAGCTAAAAAGGCCTTTGCTGTGGCAAGGAGGTTGTTTTAGCAGCCAACTTGATACCAGGGTGAAGGTAATCTGCTTCATGGCCCTCATCCGGCCAATTATGGCGTACGGTTGTCCGTTGTGGTTCAACGTGAGTCCTTCTCAGATGGAAAAGATGAGGTTGACAATGGGAGAGACAATGTCTTCGGACTTGTCTCCGTTTGTATCGTACTTCCGAATCTGAGTACAAGAAGTACTATCCCAATGAGGTCTTGTACAACGAGGCAAACCTGAACAGGATAGATAATTTTATTATTAAGCTGATCAGAAGGCATATTGCACGAGCTATGACTTCTTCCAACAGTCTGATCTTTGGGGCTTACTACCCCAACGTTATGTACCATGAGAGAGTGCGCCTTACCGGCTTTATTCCTCCCGAGGCGTTCCTCCATCTCGATACAATTTGCCTAATACAGGATCCACACGGATGTCCTGTAATCTTCCACGTCGTACGCCGAACAGTGGGCAGGCGACTTCATTATGAGCGGGTTGTCGCTCGCAGACACAAGGATCTCCTCCGATTCAGTAGAGCGATCTATGCTCGAGACAGGAGAGAGTCTGCCAAAGAACGGCAATTTTACTGGTGGTTACACCAAAACCAGTCTCCGCCGCGGGTAGCTTCTCATATTGATGCGCTAGTTGACCATAGTGGCCAACTTACATAGGTTATAAGTTAGAGCGTAAGAAAAAAAACGAAAAAAAAAATTTAACAAATAAAAACAAAAAACAAAAAATACAAAAATCGACAAAAAAAAAGGTGCACCACGGCGTATAAATTATATATGTCAGGCATATACATAGCATGTACGCCCTGGTGCACGCGTCCGTACCGTTACGGACATAGTTAAGATAGTCTTAAGTTTTAATGTTAGGTTAGTTTTATTTCTAGTTAGTTTAAGTTAGGTTAAACTAGATATATATAGCCAAGTTATTCTGTCCAGTTTTCTTGGCGAAACAAATAAAAGTAAAACGGTGTGTCTTTAACACAATGAAAAAAAAAACAAAAAAAAACATAGCATAAGCCGAAAGGTATAGACAAATTTACGATTAGAATTGCTTAGAGTACCCGTATAGGGTCAGTAGGTTAGGAGTAAGAAATAGTTAGTTTAAAGCATTTTTTCTAGCATGTAGCAGGACTAGCAGATTAAGAGTTTTGTAGATCTTGACTTTTGTCCTTCGAGTCAGGAGTTTGGAGCCCAGTTCTTTTGGCAAACCGAAGTACCATCGGTTGTCGGTTTGTAGAAGGCCCGTATTTGGGCAGGTTGCGAGAGACGTTGCAGCATTTTCTTCTCCCGTCTTCTAGCCCGGTACACCTCTTGCGCTGCCCTTGTTTTCCGTTGCAGCGCTTTTTGGTATGCCTCGTCGGTTGCACGTTTCTTCTGCTCACACTCGCCATCATACTACGGGTTTCATGGTGGTGGTGGCAGGTAACCCGCTACCTCTTTGACGGCCGGATGGCAATGCACCTACATCTCGTTGGCCTTTCTATTTGCCACAGACATACCAGAGGGTCTAGCAGTAGTTGCTCTTCGTAGGCTCTGGCTATCTCCGGTGTACTCAGGCGCCCAATGTCAAAACTTCTCTTTATTGGCTCGTGCAGCAGTGACTCGGAAGCCCTTGTCTGTTGTCGTGTCGCTGAGGCTGTGCTTTCCGATCACTCCGCCAAAAATGTTTTCCTTACCGATTTTGGGATTGACGTCTCAAAGCACGGTTTTTTCATCGTACACAGGACAGGTTCCGTAGGGACTTTCACAGAGCTTTCAGCGTCGTTGTTAGAGGCGTGTGGACATAGGTATGAGGCTGATATTGTAAAATCTGTCTTGGATGCAAATGACTTATCGGTTTTAAGTCGATGACCTTCGATCTTAACCGTTTTCCCAGCTCAAGCAAACATGTGCGACCTTTTGTGACAGCTGTCACAAAAGTATTTTTATCACACTCTTTCTTGTTTATAAGTCCTTGTCCTATCCAGCGTATTTCCTTGAGGGCAGTAATGTCCGAGTTGTTACATTCCAGGAGCACACTCAGAATTCGTTGTCCTTTTTTCGCGCCGTGTCGTCGTTGTTTCGAGGCCGCTGGCTCTTCTGTAACAAGTGTTTTTTTTCGGTGGGCGGATTGTTCTTCTTCTTTGATTGGCGCTACAGTCCGGGATGGACCTGGGCCTCAACCAACATGCCTGTACAGCTCGTCTCTATGCACACTGTCATATGCGGCCTTGAAATCGACAGATAGGTGGTGGGTGTGGATCTGCATCTCTTGAGTCTTTTCCAGGATCTGCCGAAGTGTGAATATTTGGTCTATTGTGG
Source organism: Eristalis arbustorum (assembly GCA_916610145.1). Classification (NCBI taxonomy): domain Eukaryota; kingdom Metazoa; phylum Arthropoda; class Insecta; order Diptera; family Syrphidae; genus Eristalis; species Eristalis arbustorum. The sequence goes on along the minus strand of OU744316.1, from coordinate 86,565,579 downwards.
ACTTTCCTGGCCTGAAACCGCACTGATAAGGACCTATCAGGTTGTTGACAAAGGGCTTCAGGCGTTCACACAAAACGGCAGAGAGTATTTTGTACGCGATGGTAAGGAGGCTGATCCCTCGATAGTTGGCGCAGTTGAAGGGGTATCCTTTCTTGTGGATCGGGCAAACGATACTGAAATTCCACTCTTCGGGCATGCCGAAAATTCCTTACCATGATGGTACCATGATGGTAAGGAGGCTGATCCCTCGATAGTTGGCGCAGTTGAAGGGGTATCCTTTCTTGTGGATCGGGCAAACGATACTGAAATTCCACTCTTCGGGCATGCTTTCTTCCGACCATATCTTACAGATGAGCTGGTGCATGCGCCCTACTAGATCATCTGCAGCTGCCTTATATATTTCAGCGGACAAACCGTCCGCTCCAGTAGCTTTATTAGACTTCAGTCTTGATATTGCTACCTTGACCTCGTCTAGGTCTGGGGGACGGAATTTCGCGTCTGTCATCGTCCAGATTGAATGGAACATTCTGCCTGACAGCGGTATTGGTGTCCTCTGCGCCGTTAAACAGTCTGCAGAAGTGATCCTTCTAGATTCTCAGTATCGACTGCGACTCTACTACGAGTTGTCCCTCCTAGTTCCGACAGGCTTCTGTCCGATTTTTGTACCCTTAGGATAGTTGTTTCACCCGCTGGTAAAACTTTCGGACATTATTTCTGCAGTACCACCTCTCCATTTCCACGACACGAACAGCCCTCGTTGTACGATGCAGCGTTGCCTTGTAGGCCTCCTTTTTGGCTGCATGTGCCTGCCTGCACTCGTCGTCAAACCATGGGTTTTTTCTAGATGGCATTTAAAAACCCAGCACATCAGAGGCGGCTTCTCTGATGGTGTTTTGACAACGGTTCCACTGTTCGTCGATTGTTTCGCCTGGCAAGGCTGGACTCTCTGAGAGCTTCAGGGAGACTCGATCGGAAAAGTTCGTAGCGGTCGATTGCGATTGTAGCTTTCCAACGTCAAACTGTTTTGGTCTTGCTCTACTCCGTTGCACAATCGATATCCGAGTTCTGGCCTTGGCTACAACAAGGTAATGGTCCGAGTCGATGTTTGTCCCCCTCAATGTTTGCACATTGACGATAAACGGGTGTTGTGAGAGCTATCCAGGGGGCGCCGCTGGGAGTCTGCATGTCAACTGGATACATGCATCGACAAGGATCGCTGCTGGCATCCCGCCAAGTTGAGAGCGATCAGCAACTTTTCCCTGTGAGCATAGACCCTGCCCCCGATCAAATTAACACCCTCTTTGACCGAAATACCTTCGAATGGATCTGGACATATTTGGATAGGATTCCCTCGAAGAATGTTGCTGTTAAAAAGAAGTGGCATGATAAAATGGACAGTTTTCCAAGCGCGCCAGGGAGTAAGACAAGTAGATTTTCTGACACCAATCCTGTTTTTACTGGCGATAGATGATGTACTTCCCTTTAAAAGCTATTCTGACATATTGGGAGCTCAGATCTAAAAGGTTGCCTCCAAGGTTATGTCGCGATTTTGGAGTAGAGTTGACGGCGGAGAAATCCTATCATATAGAGTCAAGGGCGGCTGTGGATTTGTTGTTCGAGGCAGAAAGTCTTAAGCCTTGGGTGTAAAAGGGAACGCCTCATAACAATCCGCCTCAATGTATATAAAATTCGGACAGAAGCCTGCAGGGAAGAAAATGGACAAATAGTAGTAGAATCGCAGTCGATACTAAGAATCTGGAAAGATCGCTTCTGTAGACTATTAAACTGCGATGACGTCCAAACTACCGCTTTCAGGCAAAATGTTCCACTCAATCTGGACGATGGTAGACGAGAATTCCGTTCTCCAGACTTAGACGAGGGCAAGATCGCAATATCAAGACTGAAGTCGTACAAAGCTGCTGGAGCGGACGGATTGCCCGCGGGACTGTTTAAGGCAGCTGGAGATGATCTGGTTGGGCGCATGCATCAGCTCATCTGTAAGATATGGTCGGAACAAGGCATGCCCGACGAGTGGAATCTCAGTGTCGCTTGTCCGATCCACAAGAAAGGAGATCCCTTCAACTGCGCCAACTATCGAGGGATCAGTCTTCTTAACATCGCGTATAAGATCTTCTCTGCCGTTTTGTGTACCCGCCTGAAGCCGTTCATTAATAATCTGATAAGTCCATATCAGTGTGGCTTCAGGCCAGGAAAGTCCACAACAGACCAAATCTTCACACTACAGCAGATCCTGGAAAAGACCCAAGAAATGCAAATCGACACTCACCATCTGTTCGTCGATTTCAAGGCCGCATATGACAGCGTGCATAGAGACGAGCTATACATCGCCATGTCTAGCTAGGACATTCCTGCCAAACTCGTCAGATTGTGTAGGATGACGATGGAGAACTCTCGCTGCTCCATCAACGTCGGTAGCGAACTCACCGAGACCTTCTATGTCAAAAAAGGTTTTAGACAAGGCGACGCGCTGTCATGTGATTTCTTTAAGATCATTCTCGAGAAGATCGTGCGGAACTCAGACGTCAACACAAGAGGCACGCTCCTTAGCAAATCTGTGCAACTACTGGCATATGCCATTGACATTGACATCATCGGAAGAACTCAACGGGTTGTCAGTGGGACATTTGCGAGCTTCGACAGGAAAGCGACTAAGTTGTGTGTTGCGGTGAATGCCGGTGAGACAAAGTACATGCTGTCTCAAAAAATATCCAACAACACCGACGTCTCGGACATAGTGTCACAATAGACAGATATATGTAGTTTCGATGTAGTTAAGGACTTTGTCTATCTTGTCTAACTTGCAATAAATTTCGGGAGTGACTTCACCGCAGAGAAAACGAAGCGAAGAAAAACTCTGACCAATGGCTGTGTCCTTGAACTTAGGCGGCAGTTGGAAAATTAAGTCTTGTCTCGAAACGATAAGCTGTCTCTATATAAGACCCAGTATGCGCAGAAGCATGGGGAATATCAAATGAGGACGAAGATATTCTTGGTCGCTTCGATAGAAAAATTCGTCGAATCATATTCGGCCCCGCTTGTGAAGGAGTTTGAAGGGGAAGACTGAAAGACGTACTCAACGAGCTGTACAAGGACATTGGCCTACTCAAATGAATTCGACTAGGCCTTAAGCCTTTGACTGCGCCACCTACCAAGGAATGAGTTTCCCAAACATCGCCTATAAAACCTTCTCTGATGCTTTATTAGGTCCATATCCGTACGGCTTAAGGCTAGGAAATTCCACAAAAGACAAGATTTTCACACGACGACTAATGCTGGAATGGAAGCAAGTAGTGCACCCACCACCCTGTTCGTCGATTCCAAGACCGCATATGACAGCATGCATAGAAACGAGCTATGGAACGCCATGTCTAGTTTTGACATTCCTACCAAACTCGTCGAGTCGTGGAGGATGACGGTGGACTCTGGCTGTTCCATCAAGGTCTGTAACGAACTCACCGAGACCTTCAACGTTCACGAAGGTCTTAAACAGGGCTACCTGCTGTCATGTGATTTCTTAACACCGTACTTGAGAAGGTCGTGCCAAACTCACTCGCCAACACAAGAGGTACGATGTTCCAAAAATTAGTGTAATTGCTAGCATACGTGAACGCCATTCAGACGTGGACGTCATAAAGGAATAGCTGGCATTGAGGTAGAAATGGATAAAATGGGTCTAGTGCTAAACCAGGGAAAAACAAAGTACATACTGTTGTCAAGGATGTACAAGTTGGACGTCTCGGACCGAGCTTCATAATGGGCAGCAGAAACTTTGAGGTAGTCAAGGACTTCGTCGAATTCGGCTAACAAGTTAATTGTACGAATAACAAGTACCGAGATTAAACGCAGAATAAGTCTTGCCAACCGCTGTTTCTTTGCCCTCAAGAAGCAATGAATTAGTAGAGCCCTCTCTCGAAGGATCGAGCTAAGACGAGCTGACCATCCAGTGCTGCTATATAGCGCGCAAGCCTGGACTATCTCAAGAGTGGATGAAAAAGTCCGCGGTCTTTTCGAGAGAAAAGTTCTGCGTTCAATCTTTGGTAATGTTTGCGTTGAAGGTTCTTGGAGAAGGAGATTCAACCACGAACTGTACGAGCTGTACAGCGACATGAGTCTAGTCAGGCGTCTACGGATTCAACGTCTAAGATGGCTAGGCCATGTTGAGTGTATGGACAACACTGCTCCAGCCCGAAGAATCTCCGACTCCGAATCAGTGGGACAACGTGATAGAGGACGACCACGAAGCCGATGGCGCACTCAAGTGGAGAAGAACCTCAACCAACTTAGAGTACGAAATTGGAGGCAGCTGGCTAAAGAACGTGCCTCCTGGAGAGGCTTGTCTGGGGACCAGGTTCACCCCGGACTGCGGCATCATTAGGAGAAGAGGAAGATGTCCAACTTAAAATATCCCCATCAAATTAAGGACCTTATTGCACTTTATTTCGTGTTACACTCATCAACAATGACGGAGAGAACTAGTTTTAATTGAGCTTGGTGATGTCTACTGTCCCTGTTATTCTGGCCTTCCTACGTGTCCTAAGAGTGCCACGTTCGGGGCTCCCATTCACAAGAAGCGATTGGACTGGACTTAACATCGCCATGACGTGCCTCAAGTCAAATAATTTTAGAATGAATTTAATGTTTGGCGCACGAGCCAAATTGTCGGCGAAAATAAAGCAATGCTCTGCTTTATTGGGTGAAAACGCAGCCTTAAAATACGAGATGCCCTTTAGTCGCTGAAAAGGAAACACTTTAAAATGCCAGTTAAAATATTGATTGCGGTGTTTATTCATTGATTTACAAGCAGAATAATGGTCACGACAATGTAGACGCAAGTGGTGCCTTTTTGACGAATTATGTATCGCTTTCAATGGAATAAACGTATTTTTGAAGAAAAAGGGAAGAAATAAGTCGCATACTCAGTGACATCGAACAGCTGTGCTTGGATCCCCAGTATTATATGCATTTTATCGTTGTGACTGCCTTCATCCTAACATCATCGCTCCCCAGCCTTTGAGAAACCCCCTTCGACGTTCATAGTCAACTTTCATCCACTTGGGAACCACAGCTCTGATAAATTTATTTTATCCCAGTTCCTGCATCCTGTTCGGTGCTAAATATTCGCTCGGCGCTCGGTATCCACGTTCCACCACTGCCACCACGCCAAAGGAGTACAAAATAATCCGAAAAGTTTTTATCGTAATGCCAACACTAAAATCGGTGGTTTTGCTGACGCTCCAACGAAACTTTAATGATGTCGTTATCAAAGGTGGCAAATGTGAGGAGGCAAACTGCGATGATTTTGGGGTGGTTCAGCTGTGGTGTGAGGATGCTTCCCCTTTATCGGTGGTTGACTCTCTTTCCAGATAGACCATTTTATGATCGAGGATATTTATTGAGGACACTCCAATGGCCTTTGAAATGGTCAATATTCCGATGATTCGGGAGGAATGTGAGTAGTTATGGGAAATTATTGTGAAAGTTTGTTTGATTTCGGAGTGTGTTCAACGGCATTTGTGGTGCCAAATTCAATGGAGCCTCTGGCAAGTGGTTAGAAGGGGTAATCATCTTTTGAAACTTGTTAGAAATTCAGTTGCAAACTGTAACATCTTACTCATAGTCAACGGTTAACATTTAATTAGCGTGGTGCAACCATTTTATAGTTATGAACTTTAAAACTACAGCTCTTAGTGTCGACAGCAATCATCATCAATCATGAAGCATTTTAAACAAGCAATGTTTTCTGAGGATAAGCACTTGGTGATGATTAATGATTTCAATGTTTTCGAAGACTGGCAAGCCAAGGCATCCCCTAGAAAATACAGTAGACACTCGTGTTCAAGTGAAAAAATCACTAGTCCTACTTTTGATGAAGACTCCTATCAAAGTGCGACGTTACGATGTCGGATCGTACCTCGAGGGCTTGCTGGACAATTTTATCGGATAACTTACTATTTTATTATGTCACCATTTTGCTAAGAGATGGCGTTACTTGTATTATTCCATTGGAAAATGCGTTGGAAAGCTACCGTCATTCTAAAAAGTTGTCATTGAAAAAGTCATAGCTTCAGATGGGCAATACTTTTAAGAGTATGATTGTACATGTTTTTCTTAAATCAACATTCAAATTTTGATTTTCAAATACTTTCTAAATTTGATCAATGTATTCGTTGTTGTAAGAAACAAACTCGGGAACTGCGTGCGGTCTTTTGTTCTTCAGGACAATTAGCATTCCACTCATTAATCCCTTCAGCCAATAGAGTAAAATCAGCTTGAATTCTTGTCAACATCTGTTATCTCTCTCCGAACATTCCATTATTCGATTACAGTCGAATGGTAAAGGAGATTTGGGGGCAGAGTCTGTGTTCACGGGGCAAAGTTGTTGACCGCTCTCAACTCGGCGCACTGCACTAGAGCCTACGAAGAGAAGTTTTGATATTGGGCGCCTGAACACACCGGAGGTTGCCAGAGCCTACGAAGAGCAACTTAGTGAGCGACTCTCCGGTTTGTCAACGTTGAACATGAACGATAGGTGGTTGCACTGCCGCTGGACCACCAGAGAGGTAGCAGATACCAACCTTCTTCTTCTTCTTGTGGCGCTACAGTCCGGGGTGAACCTGGGCCTCGGTCAACAATCCTCTCCAGCTGGCACGTTCTTTAGCCAGCTGCCTCCAATTTCGCACTCCAAGTTGATTGAGGTCCTTCTCCACTTGAGTGCGCCATCGGGTTCGTGGTCGGCCTCTATTGCGTTGTCCCACTGGTTCGGAGTCAAATACTCTTCGGGCTGGAGCAGTGTTGTCCATGCGCTCTACATGGCCTAGCCATCTTAGACGTTGAATCCGTAGACGCCTGACTAGACTCATGTCGCTGTACAGCCTGTACAGTTCGTGGTTGAATCTCCGTCTCCAAGAACCTTCAACGCAAACAGGACCAAAGACTGAAAGCAGAACTTTTCTCTCGAAGAGACCAAGTGCGTACCGATACCAACCTAGGCAGAAAAAAAAACGTGCAACAGACGAGGCATACCAAAAAGCAACCGATAAATCTGCAAACAAAAGCAAGAGTAGCGCAGGAGGAGTACCGGACTAGAAGTCGGGAGGAGAACAAGCTTCCTCGCTTGAAAATAAGATCTCTCGGCGGGGATAACCATATAACTGGGTACAAACAAAAAATACGGTCCTTTTATAACAAAAGCCGTAAGACTGCGATCAGGTATAGAAAAGACACTCAGGCTCTTCGAAATTGCGAGGAAAATCTAGTTACGGATCCTCAGGGAATGGATGGGGGTGCACTTCCAACAGCTGCTTAGGGGAGAGTGAAAGGGAAATCCCACTAGTCCTGCCAACAAGCATTGAAGAAGTCGGCACAGCCATTAAAAGAAGACCAAAGCATGCCTTTAAACTGGAATATCAGCTCCATATGCCCCGTCAAGGCGATCCCACCTCTTGCAGTGGCTATGTGAAGAGCGTTAACGCCAGTATTTAGTTGTAATACTCATGTCGCAATTGCACCTTAAGCACTAACTGCAGCCGCTTGCAGTATTTGTCGGGAAGACGCATCGGATCCAAAGAAAGAATTAATTAATTGGCCTATGGCAGAAGAAGCGTGGGAAAGAATTTACATGGACTTCACCTGACCGTCTTTCAACTAGATGTGGCTAATATGTTTGGACGCATATTCTAAGTTCCCATACGTAATATCGATGTCCAACATAACTTCAGAATCGAAATTTAAGGCTGTTAAGGCCATTTTTGCCATCGAGGGCCTTCCAAAAACTGAAGGGTGATTTTATAGCTATTCTCTTTTTGGCAACACTGGTTTAAACAGCTGACTCATGTTTCGTGTTTTTTTTCACTGTCAAACAACTTCAGTTTAGCCTATAATTTAACCATCAATCATGACAAACGAACAACGCTTGCAAATTATTCAATTTTATATTGAACATTTATTGAATAAAATGCGTGCTCTGTTAAGAAAGTCCATCGCGCGCTTCTTCCATTTTATGGGAAGTTTAACGACGAAGCTCATTTTTGGCTGGCCAATGGTTACGTAAATAAGCAGAATTGTCGATTTTGGAGTGAAGATCAGCCAGAAGCATTGCCAGAGCTACCAATGTATCCAGAGAAAGTCACAGTTTGGTGCGGTTTATGGGCTGGCGGCATCATTCGACGGTACTTCTGTAAAGTGAATGGTGAGCTACCGTGAGATGATATCCAACTTTTTTTTTGCCCAAAATGCAAGAGCTAGACTTGCATGACATGTGGTTTCAACAAGACAGTGCCACATGCCACACAGCACGCGCAATAATGGAGTTCGGTGAACATTTTATTTCACGTTCGGAACCGGTCAATTGCCGCTTAGATCGTGCGATTTAACGCCTTTAGACTTTTTTTGTGGGGCTATGTTAAAGCTCATGTCTATGCAGACAAGCCCGCTTCAATTGACGCATTGGAAGTTTGAGAAGCTTTTTCTAGACAGGGAAAAGCATTGTCAGTAACTCGAAAGAGGTGGGGCCGTGAAAATAATTTGTTCGCACAGAGCAAAAATCGAACGCACAACACACATACCCACAACGGCACGAACCACCGGGTTCGATCTTCCTCTCCTACTCGAACCAGGAGGCTCGGATTCAAAGACCCTCTTTGCTGAAGCGTAGTTGTCCATTCGCTCTATGTGGCTGAGAAATGAATTTTTGCCTTCCGGACTAAATCCACATCCTTGTACAGCTCGTAGAGTTCGCGATTGTGTCTTCTCCTCCATTCGCATTCCTCGAAGACGGGATGAATATCCGGATAGCTTTGTAGAGCTTAATTTTTGTCATTCGAGTTTGGAGTTTCGAGCGCAGTTGGCGATTCTATTTCAGATCTCCAGTAGGATGTCATTCGTGTAGATAAACTCCTCACTATCTCAACATTGGAGGTGTAGGCTATGACGATGCATTGCCCTAGGTCTTGTGCGGCGGATCATTCTTGCTCGACCGCATGTATTTGGTCTTATCGTCATTGAATTTAGGAACGTAAAAGTTTGGGAGCCCGTGACAATGTCGATAACATTTTTGTAAGCAAACATTTCGAATGCCTTGTAACAGCGAAGGTGCAGGTTTCAAGCGGGTCAGAGGTCCTCGAACCGAACTACATGGTGCATCGCGTATGTGTTAAGGTGGTGCAACACAACCAGGTCTTTTTTCCCGGGATCCCAAACTCGGCTAATGCTTCAAATAACTCCTTGCGATGAATGCTGTTGTATGCGGCTTTAAAATCGATGAAGAAACGAAGAGCATCTACTTGAAACTCATTGGTACTGTCCGAAATTTGCGATTATTTGGTCTATAGTCGATTTTCCGGAAGACAACATTGAAGCATTTATTCGTGAGATACCGGCCGAAATGTTGGAAAGAGTATGCCAAAATTGGACTAAGCGGATGGACCATTTGAGGCGCAGTCAAGGTCAACATTTGCATGAAATAATCTTCAAACATTAAATTATATGGACCGTACTATCGATTCAAATAAAGATTTCATTAATTTTATGTGTTTTTGTTTTGATTAAAAAATTTCCCTTTATAATGATATTGTTGACGATGATCGTTGACTGCAGACCATGTAGGGTCAGGGCCTAGCTTCTCAGCAACCACTCGTGCTGTGCGTGGTATTGTTCTTTCACAAGCGGAAGTGCTCTAGAGTTTTATGCCGACTTTGATCGGGCAAGTTTATACTCTTTAAGCAAAGAAAGAGATGGGAGATGGGACCGTGACAATATTTTTGTCGTTCAGACCAGGAATTGGGGACGACGCACATAGCCATACCAAAGCCACGGGCCGCCGTTTGCGTTAGTTATAAAATAATTGGTCCTTTGAGCTGGACAGAAGCTACTCGTACCATAGCGATGACCACATTTTCGAGCACTCATGGAGGGACACTCAAGACGGCCTTGTATAACGGCTTGACGGCAAATGTGCCCATCCACCGACGACGCCACGAGCGACTTCGAATTCGATTCAATCCAAAAACTCACACTTTCGGTACATGTGAAATTATGATGGTTTCAAAAAGACGTTTGGCGGAAAAGGTCATGCTGATAAACTTAAATTAATAGTTAAGACTTGAAAGAAGATGATTTTAATGCGGGCCAGAAAGTGTTCAATTCAAGCTAAAGGGTCGCGTCTTAAGCCAATTTTTGGGGAACACACTTCTTTAACACATCAGAACCTCCAAAGGGAAATGAGAAATCACTGAAGGACTAAAAACCACGAGACATAGCTGCTTCTTCTCTTAGACACAGGACGTCGGAATCCTTTCACAAAAAGCCTTCACTTCCCATTCACACACTGAATCGAAAAAAAAATTCCAAGAATGAGCTTATCACCACACACATTCTCACTTCGTACCTTGCTGTCTCTGATTGAGTTCCACGGGAAAAAATGTTCAAAATCAAATCTATCCACTGCCCGCAAGACCGGTTTACATGTCAGCCTTCCGACGCGACTGTTGATTAGTTTCTTCGAAAAAAAAGAACGATAAACATTTACACTTCGTCCGCGAATCGATGGCTATTGTGTACTTGGCAAAGAAGCGCGGTAAACTATCTGCCTACGCGTTCCCTTCGAAACTGTCCTGATCCGAGGTCGAGACTGGCCGTCCGAGAGTCCGAGGCGGTATCTGTTGACGTGGCTCTTTGACATTCAAGGGATTTCCCACGCTCTCACGTGCGTGTGTGTGTTCGGGTGCGTCGAGTGGTCACAATCACGGTCCCGTAAATGGGCCATCAACACATCCGAACGAGCGAACAGATCGTCGGGTTCCCACAATTAATTAATCGAAACAGAACTTGTCCTGGTTTAAAGTTCACGTTATTTCATGGGTGCTTGGGTGTGTCGTGTGTGCGTGGTGAGCGTGCGGCGAGACCGGGGACGCGGTGATTCTCCGCACGGCTCCTTGAAGAATAAAGTTGTGTACAGAAGCGTCGCCATCGTCGTCGTTGTCGTCTGCGTGTAGGAGATGGGCGGGGGGTGGCGGTGTGGTCGTATTATTTTCTCGTCTATTGATTTTGATTTCAATTTTCCCAGTATTTACATGTGAATGGGACGACCTGGAATGGAACTGAATGGCTTGCACTTCAATATTTACCGATGGCTCGATATGTGATGGGTGGTGCCAACCACAATCCATTTGATGCTGTGAGCCAACGAGGTGGAAGTCTTATGTCCGGAGTGTGGCGGGACGGAGTGCTGGGTTGCGTTGCACAAGCTTTGAGAGCTATTGATGCACACTGAGGTGAAGCTTGAGTAATCTTTCACTTTTGTCCTTGGAGTCGGGGTGCGGTGGGTTGGGGCGAAATTAATCAGACGTGCTTATGACAAGACAAGGATCTATTGGAATACAGGGGCGAGTCGGGTCATGCATCGTCTCACGAATGGAAGGAGTTGCAGTTAAACTGATTGGTATACATGTCGTCCATATAGTTATGGTTTTGTCACAGATTTCTGTGTTTCTAGAAGTGCATTGTACAAACAAAGCGGAGTGACTGCACTTAAGCGTGAATATTAAATAAGAGTAGTGAATGTCTGTGAAGGCAAGGCCTATGTTGTTACCGCTGAAGTCCCCGAGTCCGATTGGCGTTGGGCGGAAGAACGCCACTAACTCAATTGAAAATGGCAGTGGGTAAAAGTTGGTTAGTTTGGGCGCCACGCAGTTGCCTTTCGGCTCAACACGCTTCCTACCACTAGAACTGTGACTAAGACGGGGAATCCAGTTTTCGCCAGGACTAGCACCCGCTCCCAAATAAGTAAGAGAACCAGATAACCAGGGTAACCAAGGCACTTGAATGAAAAGGAGTAGGAAAGAAAAAAAAACAATTAAAACGAAAAGCGCCCTATGCCGGTATTACAACTCGCAAACACCGGCACGTGGGCCGACTCCCCAACAGCCAGCGCTACCGAGGTTATACAACGCTTCCTGCCATCCTAGCGACATCATCATAAATGCTAACATGACGAATCGGAAGCCTATATCTAGGCGAAAACCTTTCAACAGTCGGAGTCCATAACAATGTGTTCAACTTCGAGTTCCTGTCTTCGTCATCGTCAAAGTTTGGTATATCCTCCTTACCGACTAACTTATCAGGCCGGTGACTCATGGATGGTACGACCCTGAACAATAGCTGCCCTCTTTTGATGACGGTCCTGGGCACGCTGCTTCCAGTCATCAAGGCCAAGCTGTCTTACATCCGCGCTGGCTTGGTCTCTGTAACGAAGGTTCGGTCCTCCTCTTCTTCTTGATCCAGGAGGCTCGGATTCTAAGATCCTCTTACCTGGAGCATTGATGCCCAACTGCTCATGCGCTCAAAATGGCCGAGCCAGTGTAGTTGACGGATTTTTGCCTTCTGGACTACATCCACGGTAATGAAGGACTGTGACTGGCGCCGAAGTTAATACAAGCAATGACACCACCGCGGAGATGGAGGATCACGTTGGCTGCATTTTGGCACTGGAAGGCCACCGTGAAATAAAGCCATCTCTCGAAGAACCATGATATCTCTTTATAAGACCCTGATAGTCCCAGTCTTGCTGTATGGCGCATAAGCATGGACATTAACTAAAGACGACAAGGATATTCTTGGTCGCTTCGTGAGAAAAGTCCTTCGAATTATCTTCTGGCCCGTGTTTGGAAGAGAAGACTGAACGACGAATCGTACGGGCTGTACAGCGACATCGACCTGGTCAAACGCGTTCGAATCCCTTGTCTCAGATGGTTAGCTCACGTCGAGCGAATGGACACCAATGCTCAGGCCCGGAAAGCCTTCGACACAAACCCCGAGGGGCCATGCCTCCGGTAGCGCACGCAGCTAGATGGGGACCTGAAGAAGTTGAACGTGCGTGGCTGGAAGCAACTCGCAGCAGACCGGACGAGATGGAGAGGCATGTTGGCTGAGGCTCAGGTCCACCTCAGGCTATAGCGCCAGCCCAAGAAGAAGAAGAAATGCAAACACTGCTAGAAGCTTAGAAGCGCATTCGTCCATATCAGAAGATTAGCGTTTGTCCCCCGACAGTCAAGAAACGTACAACTTGCTTGGATTACAAGCTGATATACAGTCTAGCAAGTTCAATAGCAAAACTTAACGTTACCAGCACCTTAACAAATTCCCGAACGAATAAGTCGCTGTTCAAGTGGTATCAGCCGATTGATGAGTATCGCGCTCACAATTCGACTGATTCTGATAAGAGGGAAATGTTGTCGATATAGGCCCCGTTGTGAAGGGTGATTCTACGTCCCGTCCTGTTTTGTTTCCGCCTCTGCATGCACAGCTACAGCCACGTTGCAGCCACAGCCTCTACCTCCTTCCCCGGAATTCAGTGGTAAACGATCTGCCAATAGCTATGTTAACATTACAAAACCCGTTTGAAAGGTATGTCGAACAGCCAACAAATGCTTTGCGTTCACATTGTACTACGCGTTTAGCGGGCTTCATTCATGCGGGAAGTTTCGTGGCATCAACATCGGAGCGCATATTCATCAACTCAGTGATGGTGATGTCCTAAATTAAAAAACGACCATAAACTCTACCTGGACTGTAGCGCCAGCCAAAGACGGACAACATCCACATCCTTGTACAGCTCGTTGAAATCGCGGTTGTGTCTTCTTTTCCATTCGCCTTCCTCGCAGACGGGACCAAATATCCGACGCAGAATTTTTTCTTCGAATGCACCAAGAATCAGCTCTGCAGTCTTATTTAATGTCGAGCTACTGGCTCCATAAAGCAGGACTGGTGGAATAAGGGCTTTGTAGAGCTACTCTATGCCGTTCTGTGTGAACGCCTGAAACCCTTTGTCAACAACCTGATAGATCCTTATCAGTACGGTTTCAGGCCAGTAAAGTCCACAATAGACCAAATATTTACACTTCGGCAGATCCTGGAAAAGACTCAAGAGATGCAGATCGACACCCACCACCTATTTGTCGATTTCAACGCCGCATATGACGGCGTGCATAGAGACGAGCTATACAACGCCATGTCTTGGTTTGACATTCCTGCCAAACTTGTCAGGTTGTGCAGGATGACGATGGGGAACTCACGCTGCTCCATCAAGGTCGGTAACGAACTCACCGAAATCTTCAATGTCAAAAAAGGTTTTAGGCAAGGCGACACGCTGTCATGTGACTTCTTTAACATCGTGTTGGAGAAGATCGTGCGAAACTCAAACGTAAACACCCGACGCACGATCTTCCAAAAGTCCGTTCAACTGCTTGCTTACGCGTACGACATTGACGTGATTGGACGAACACAGCGAGCCGTCAATGAGGCGTTTGCTGGCATTGAAGCGGAAGCGGCTCAAGTGGGTCTAGCGGTAAACCAGGGCAAAACAAAGTACATGCTGTCATCATAGAAGGACGCACAACATCGACGTCTTGGACAGAGCGTCACAATGGGCAGCTATAACTTCGAGGTTTTCAAGGACTTCAATTACCTCGGCAATTATTATCAGTCCGAGATCAAGCGTAGGATAACCCTTGCCAACCGCTGTTTCTTTGGGCTCAAGAGGCAATTGAGTAACAGAGCCATCTCTCGAAACACCAAATTGACCTTGTATAAAACCTTGATCATCCCTGTCCTGCTGTATGGCGTGGAAGCTTGGACTATCTCAAGAGCGGATGAAGACACACTTGGTCTCTTCGAGAGAAAATTTCTGCGTTTAATCTTTGGTCCTGTTTGCGTTGAAGGTTCTTGGAGAAGGAGATTCAACCACGAACTGTACAGGCTGTACAGCGACATGAGTTTAGTCAGGCGTCTACGGATTCAACGCTTAAGATGGCTAGGCCATGTAGAGCGCATGGACAACACTGCTCCAGCCCGAAGAGTCTTCGTCTCCGATCCAGTGGGACAGCGCAACAGAGGACGTCCTCGCACTAGATGGCGCACAAAAGTGGAAAAGGACTTCAACCAACTTGGTGTGCGCAACTGGAGGCAGCTGGCGAAAGATCGTGCTGGCTGGAGAGGCATGTTGGTTGAGGCCCAGGTCCACCCCGGACTGTAGCGCCAATCAAAGAAGAAGAAGAAGAGCATGACTTTGGTTGAGCCCAGTT
The DNA here is from genome assembly GCA_916610145.1 of Eristalis arbustorum. NCBI lineage: Eukaryota > Metazoa > Arthropoda > Insecta > Diptera > Syrphidae > Eristalis > Eristalis arbustorum. Next base: position 86,550,481 of record OU744316.1, on the reverse strand, counting down.
GTTTTGACAAACCGAAGAATCATCGGTTGCCAAGGGCGATTCTATGACGGATCTCCACTACGATGTCATTTGTGAATTTTATGTTTGCCCCGAGGTAGACAAACTCCTTTGCTACCTCGAAGTTGTGTCTGTCGATTTTTAAGTTTTGGTCTAGGTGTTGTGCGGTGGCTTTTTCGTCGTTGACCCTTAGACCAGCTCTCCTCAATTCATGTGAAAGCTTCCATTATGGCGCGTTGGCGATAATTTCAATGTTATCAGCGTATCCCAACAACTGGAGTGACTCGTAGAAGATAGTGTCTGTCTTTCGTGTTTACAGCCGCCCGCCACACTATTCTCTCTAGTACCAAATTGAAAAAAAATCACACGACAACGGCTCACAGGTCCTCACAGGAGGCGAATTGCATTATGCATCGCGTGTGTGCTAGCGTGGTGCGACCCAACCGGATAAATTTCCCCTTGATCGCGAATTCACCCATCACTTCGAATAATTCCTTAAGATGAATGTTGTCGGATGTAGCTGTGACTTTTCCAGGACTGCCGTAGTGTAAAGATTTGGTCTATAGTCGATTTGCCGGGCCGGAAGCCGCACTGGTACGTGCCGATTAGTGCGGTGCAAAACGGCTTTAGACGTTCACACAGTACGCTGGATAGGATTTTGTAGGCGACATTGAGCAGGGATATATCTCGGCAGTTGGTTCAAGAGCTAAGATAGCCTTATTTGTGGATGGGGTATATGGAGCTGATATTCCAGTCGTCGGGAATGCTTTCGTCTTCACAAATTAGTCAAGTGAACTGGTGCAGGCTTCCTACTAGAACCTTGCCACCAGTCTTAAATAGCTCCGATGATAAGCCATCTGAGCCTACGTCTTTGCTGTTCTTCAGCCGTTTAATGGCTGTACCGATTTCTTCAATGTTAAGTGGAAGAACTACTTCACCGACTGGAATTGGAATTTCCTGGTAGCTGTTGTGCTGGAAGTGCTGCTTAAACACATCCACTAATGTAACTTGATTACCCGCGCAATTTTGAAGAGCATGGGTGTCCTTCCACAAGTGTGGAGAGAATGCCTCTTGAGTTCAGAGTGGCTCTAAGTTTTTAGCAAGTTTTAAGATCTCATCCGAAATTAAACATGATTGAACTGAACATGCTTTTGAGTGAGAAAATTTAATATTCCTTTTTCTCATGTGTTATTTTGGCGCATACAGAGCATGATGGTTTATTGCTCATAACATGGCGGGATGCCAGCAACGATCCTTGTTATCGGGCAGGTCAAGTTGGCATACAGCCTCTTAGCGGCCCCTAGTTGCATAACCACCCCGACCAGACTGGCGATTGGGAGCGCTAACAATCCGCTCACGGAAAACAGATCAAGTTATGAGAGGGGATCCGTCTTCGAAACAACGGACGAACATTCAACAACGACAACACGGAACGAAAAAGGGTTATGATTTGCGAGTGGCCACATGGACTGTGACTTGTGGGAAACATTTACGCTCCGGGGGCCACTCATCAACCAGCAGAGATCCACATGCAGTACAAGGTGGGCATTAATGCGATACAGGAAGTGCGCAGGATATGTCATAGGGTTCATTTTCGGCGATTTCTCTAGTGGAAAAGGGGGATGATCATCAAGCTTTCGAAAAAGGGAAGCCCTATGGAATGCGGAAACTGGAGAGGTATTTGCATTCTTCCAGCAATACCAAAAATTATAGCTCGAATAGTTCCAGAACGCATCAAAGAGCATTTAAATTGAACTCTCGATGTCGAACAGGCTGGTTTTCGAGCTGGATCCTTCTGCATCAACCACATAAGCACCTTACGGATCATTAATGAGCAATGCGTTGAGTATTGGTCGCCCCTAAATCTACTGTTCATCGACTTCGAGAAGGCTTTCGATAGCTTCAATCGACCTTGCGCATGAGAGGCATACTGGAAAAAACTCAAAGAAATTATAAAGGCTACATATGAAGGTAGTAAGTGTCACGTCTTGTACAATGGTAAGTTGTCAGAGGAATTTGAGGTCCAAAGTGGAGTTTCTCAAGGGTGCATACTGTCACCACTATTGTTTCTGGTAGTTATCAGCAATGTACTCCGCGCAGCATAGATAGACGGCAATTATGGCATTCGGTGGACCGACATCTTATCTTAAACACCTTGAGTACGCTGATGATGTTTGTCTCCTTCCGCATCGTATAATGGATCTTCATTTGATGGCTCATAATCTAGAAGCAGAGGCAAACAAAGTGGGACTCAAAATAAATACTACAAGAACTAAAGCCCCCAGTAATTCTGACAACCGCGCCCAACTGAACATTGCTCGACAGGAAGTCGAGAAAGTCCACAGCTTTCTATAGTCATGAAGTGTGGTCTCGGCTAATCGCGGCGGCACCGAATTGGACGTGAGCAACAGAATCGGGAAGTCTAAAGCTGCGTTCGGAATACTATCCACGATCTGGAAAAGCAATGTCATCAGCTTAAGAACCAAGCTGCGATTCCTCCGCTCCAACGTAGAATCGGTACTGCTATATGGATGCAGTACCTGGAAAGTGGACACCATTACCATGCCGAAGCTGCAATCTTTCGCAAAAAGGTGTTTAAGACAAATCCTTAGGATTTTTTGACCGAACCGTATCTCTGACGAATAATTGTACCTGAGAACGAGCCAGGAACCTATAAACATCACAATACGAAGCAGATGGAGTGGCAGTGGATTGGACACACCCTACGGCGCGAGGACAATTCCATTGCGAAGTACGCCATGCAGTGGAATCTACCTACGCAGGCAGGCAGAACAGCGGGACGCTCTCGGCAAACATGGCGCAAAACAGTTGGAGAGGAATGGAGTCTTAAGGAATGAGTTGGAGGGAGCTCAAGCACGTTGCAGAAATTCGAACGACATGGCGCGCAGGCGTGGTTGACGCCCTATGCCCTCCGAGGGGTAAAAGGACTTAAGTAAGTAAGTAGATTTCCCTATTGGCTCTGGTACAACGGAAAACATTCCTCAATTGTAGGATGTTTCTTATCGAGAGGTACCTCCTTTGTTCATCGCTCTAGAAAGACGTAGGTACAGATCTATATTTGGGGGCCTACTAATTCAGCAATCGTGTGAGTGAGTCAGCTAAACCTCTTTGTCATAAGCACCAACTGGGTCCAAGTTTAGAAAGAGGCAACCACGAACTGGACAGACTGTACAACGACATGTTTTTAACCATTCTTTCTACGAATTCAATCGCTACCACTTTGTTTCAGCCCGAAGAGGCATCGACCTTCCTCTGCAGGTGGACAAGGCAGTAGGAGACGCCCATGCAACTTCAGTGGAAGAGATCTTGAATTTCAAACCCATTAAAAAGTGACCAGAAACAGTATCGTACCCAAAACAGAGCCTTGAGGAACACCGTGTCTTAGGATTAAGTCTCATAAGTTCTAGACAGACAATAACCCGGCTGTGACCTTATTCATATAAGCGTTACGTTCAGTCCATTCTAGTACGGAACCCTACCATATGGGCCCTGTTTTACAGTTCACCTAGAGGCCAACACTCACCAGCCCTCTCAAATATGAAACCAAGCATATTTCGTTCCTCAAACCACGCATCAACCAAACCTTCCCCCCATTCAACGTACCATCAGCACACTGACAGCACGCTTCTAGTGCCGACGAAAGAATCAAAATCCCACCCGCTTCGCATTCCTTGAACGAGCGTGTGTCATAAAATTAATCCAACACAATGGCTGAATGGATCGAACGCAATTGAATATAATTTAGGGACGTATCCCGTCGAATGAGGGGCATCCGCACTCAGGGGAGATGGTGGATAAGACAAAGTTACCCTTGCTTCATCCCCCCTCTCGGGTTAGTAAGGAATTCGGCAGGATTCCGGCAAGGAGATGGGGTTGTGGCATACGGCACATTCATGTCCTCGGGGGCACCGGATGATCCTTCATTTTTTCGTTTTCATTTTGCACATATTCATCCGATTTTTCGTTTCCAACCGAAGCCCGACGCTTCATCTTTGAAGTGACTGGCTGGTTGGGATGAGAAATGATGCCTTGCCGTTGAATGAGCTCATCAGGTCCTTTTTTGTGCGGCATCATGGGTTGCAAGGTGGGGGTCTGTATCCTCATCAAGCTGTCTGGAGACTCGGCTGACCTGGAACGGGTTGGTTTTGGAAGAGTCGGTGGGTGGATTGGCTTTTGGAACGGGGACTGATTAGCTGTCTGGACGGGAGGACTTGGCTATAATTAGCAGGAATGACTAGCAGGAAGTAGTCGGTGATGCCAGTGAGTAACAACATTTGTGTGAGAACTACTCACGCAGAGACAGACGGCTGATGGCAGCCGATTTACTGCTGTTGGGTGGGGAAAAAGACTGCAAATGGTACTCGACTACCACTGTAACGATACTTATTCCTAGTGGCAACAGGAGAAGAGATACGTGCGCGTGCAATGTTCGGGCATTGAAACGACAGGCAATATGTCTTCGTTTGTAAGCTAACGCCTGGTGATGGGTATAAGAGCAAAGACAACCTCCACAATCTTCTTGACATTTCAAAGTCTGCAAGGAATATTCTAGCTTATTCATGGTGACTTTAGCGCAAGGGGACACATCTTTTGTAGCACACTCGAAGAGGTTAACATCGCCCGTTCATCGGCCGCCACTTTTTTGCTAATTCCCAAACAAAGGACATTTTTAACAGACCCTTTAATCGAAAAAGTCTTTTCGTATTTTGTCAATAGATGTCGCTGGAGCCGTCTATTTCCAGTGCTACAAATCACGTTGTGTCCTACCATAATATAATAATAATATGGGTGGCGCTACAGCCCGTAGGGGGCCAGGGCCTAACTTCTCAGCAACCACTCGTGTTGTGCGTGCTAGTGTTCTCTCACGAGTGGAAGGGACCTACAGTTTTATGCCGAATTCGAACGGCCAAGTTTGAGAAGCTAGACAGGAAATACTCCTTGAGCATTGTCAGTGACTCGAAAGAGGTGGGGCCGTGAAAATTGTTTTTGTCGCACAGAGCAGGAATCGAACCTGTACACGTCGAGGTTGGGGTCGACGCACATACCCGCAACGCCAAGGGCCACCATACTGTGCTGGAAAGTTCACATTTTAAGCTTCATTTAACCAAAAAATAAATTGGAGAAGTTGAATAAGAGCTCCAGCCGTTCAAAAACGAGTGAAAATAATGAAGAAATTCTCTATAATTTGAAATTTTTGTATAAAAAAGGAAGAATGCCACGCAAGCCACTAATGATATTTGTGAAGCTTACAAAGAAGATGATGTTTGATGATGAGTTTGTGCAGCACAACAATGGTTCGATCGCTTCTCTTCTGAAAATTTCGATGTGAAAGATGCACCTCGCTCTGGTTGACCCATCGTTGAAAAAGTCGATGAAATTATGGAAAATATTGACCAGGACCGTCACATAAGCAGCCATGACATCGCCACGGAACTTAACATTCATCATCAAACGGTTTTAAACCATTTAAAAAAGGCTGGTTACAAAAAGAAGTTTGGGTACCAGATGAATTGTCTGTGAAAAAGCGATTATTTTCTGAAACGAAATGAAATCGAACCATTTCTGAAGCGAATGGTAACAGGAGACGAAAAGTGCATAAAATACGAATAATGTGCCAAAAAGATCATGGTGGAAGCCAGGTGAAGCTCAACAAATGGTTGCAAAGCCCGGATTGACACCTCGAAAGGGTACGAATCACCCACTTTGAGCTGTTCCAGCCTAGTCGATTACCCTGATCATCCCAGCCCTGCTCTATGGCGCAGAGACATGGACGCTATTGAAAGCGGGTGAAGAAGCTCTTGGTTGTTTTGAGAGAAAAGTTGTGCGTACGATCTTTGGTCCTGTTTGCGTTGATGGCGTTTGGAGGAGAAGGTTCAACCACGAACTATACGGGCTGTACAGCGGCATGCACCTGGTTAAGCGTCTTCGGATCCAACGCTTAAGATGGCTAGGTCATGTAGAGCGGATGGACACCACAGCTCCGGCCCGAAGAGTCTTCGACACCGAGCCATTGGGACAGAGCAACAGAGGACGTCCTCGCACTAGATGGCGCACACAAGTGGAAAAGGACCTCAACCAACTTGGTGTGCGCAACTGGAGGCAGCTGGCGAAAGATCGTGCTGGCTGGAGAGGCATGCTGGTTGAGGCCCAGGTCCACCCCGGACTGTAGCGCCTAGTCGATTGATTAGTCGATTGATCGACGATTGCCTAGTCGATTGATTATACACTTTACTGGCAACAATTGATGAGATTGAAGCAAGCAATCGAAAAAGCGGCCAGAAACGATCAACAGAAAGGGCTTCGTCTTCCATCAGGACAACGCTTGACCACACACATCTTTGATGACTCGGCAAAAACTAGGTGAGCTTGGCTGGGAAGCTTTTATACATCCACCATATAGACCTGACCGTGCACCATCGGAATACCATTTGTTTCGGTCAATGCAGAACTTCCTTAATGGAGTAAAGTTGGCTTCAAGAGAAGCCTGTGAAACTAACTTGTCGCAGTTTTCGGCCCCGAAACCGGTGGTACAGGTTTGGTTCAATAGAGTTCTTATAAATACGAAGAAATGAGTTTAAGTTTGATTAGAAATACGAAAAGACTTTTTCGACTACTCGTTATTATAATTATTGTACTTCAAGCACTTTACTTAGGAAAACGCTGCTGTCATCTCTTGGTGCCAGAGATTTTTCGAAGCGATCACTGAAGACCCTTGTTCCTGTAGTAGCGTTGGTCTTTGAGCAGTCAGTATATGGGGCGATGACTCTCTCTGCTCACTTGTCAATGTTATTGCTTAAAACGTTGAAAGAAACTATTATTTGGGTCTCGTTTGTGTTATAGTCGCCGCTGAGTTCCAATTTGTAGACAAGATACCGAATTTCAGAGTCTCAGGGGCTATGAGGCCAAGCTGTAGATCGCAGTAAGTCGTCTTAATTTGCCAATAGATAACAACAATGTCTCTTGTTTCTTCTTTACAGACGTTAGACAGCCCGCTCTACTTGCTGGAGTTGCTGGAGTGTCATACTCGCTCCGGTTGTGTTCTCGAGAAGCCAAACGATCAACTGAAACTATGTAACTAAGGACGCAAGCATTTCGAACGTGATTTAGGTCTCAAGATTACCTCCTCTGATCATTGTCTGACACGTTCATCGGTAATCTCATTTCCTGTGAGTCCTGGGAGTCCCGGACCGGACTTATAATAATAATATGGGTGGCGCTACAGCCCATAGAGGGTCAGGGCCTAGCTTCTCAGCAACCACTCGTGTTGTGCGTGATATTGTCTCTAGAGTGGAAGGGACCTACAGTTTAATGCCGACTCCGAACGGCCAAGTTTGAGAAGCTTTTTCTAGACAGGAAATACTCTTTGAGCATTGTCAGTGACTCGAAAGAGGTGGGGCCGTGAAAATTATTTTCGTCGCTCATAGCTGGAACCGAACCTAGGACGTCGAGGTTGGGGTCGACGCACATACGCACAACACCACTGACCCCGGACTTAGATAAGCTTAAAATTCAGAGAAAAAAATTCTATCCTGGTTAAAGTGATGAGCCGGCCTTAGGCATAGCTTGACTGGCGCTACACACATAAATACCCCGTCCGTTCTACTCCCGTAATCCGAGCAATAACTCTTTGAGTCTGATTCTAACCTTAATGAGTACGATCAAATCAATAACAAAGAAATACGGGTGTAATATCACACGCTTTTTTCTGACTGGCTCCAGCCAACGTCTTGTGAGTTTTCGTGGTGAGAACATGGATCTAGAACATCGTATCGCCAGTCTAGAGGAGGTATTGGATCTGCACGTCGACAACTCACATTAAGGTGGCGTACATAAGTCAAATTTGTCGATAGTCTGAAGCGCTTTGCAAACGACTAGAGCGCATTTCAAAGCTAAGATTAAGAACGTTCCCATGTCAATGGACGGCTGCTCTGAAAGGAGCAGTCCCTCAAAATCCTCACATCAGCATTTTGCCAAAACGCCGTAAAGTCCCTGTCGGCCAATCTACCAGATCTCCCGCTGAGAGGCTCTTAATTACCGCTCCGGCAGTATCTCATTCCCAAAGAGCCTACGTGGCAGCACGTATCCCTGCGCTGCGTCAAGGATCAAGTTTCTCACGTAAAACTTTAAGCGGTCGTTTGCCGACGTCTCGGCCACAGCAACGAGGCGCACAAATTACCTGCCATTACCTACGGCCATGTGACAGTGCCTCCCCTCATTCCCTGATCTCATCCCCACGCCCACCGCCACCCACCAGTCGACCGATTGCGGCCAGTTATGCGAGGGCACACAAAAACAAGTCAAAATCGATAGCCGAGCACCGGGCCGTCGGGCCGTTGAGCCGAGCAGCGCGAGGACAGAGTTAAGTAATTACGTGTCTTAAGCGTTAAATCCATTTCACCGCAATTAGTGTAATTATTATGGTACCGTGAAAGTCACAGTCGCAGTACCCTTCGGCATTCCTTGACATCCCCTCCCCGTTCCGCCGCGTCCGAGGATGAGTACCAAGCCAAATGGCTAATGCGCCGAATGAATGTTTTATGTTTCAAAACACAATGAAACGGCCGGTGGGTGGGTGTGAGGTGAAGAAATTGATTTTCTCCAAAAATAAACATCTGAGGACATCCCTTTGCCTGTGAACTGACGTGTGACGGGGGCAGGCAGTCTCTCGATTTTGAACATTTTGTGCACTTAATGTGCTCCCGCTTGCCGATGTCCATTGCTCGACACAGGAAATGTCATCTTGTCTTGAGGTTGCCGGTGGGGGAAAGGATGGGAAGCGGTTTTAATGGCCATTAAATGCTAATAACGGACACGGCTGAACTGGTGATAAAAATGATAAACGGGCTGTTAACAGGCTCGCTTATTGCCCAATTGGCCTGAGTTATGACTTCAACCGGACCTGGTGGACGACGTTAATTGCATTTGGATGGACGCTATTGAAGCAGAAAACCACTCTGCCGAGACACGGTCACACGGACTGTCGTTAACTGCTGAGATGTGCAGACAATGCGAAGGTTTCATTAGACATATTGCGAGTCACTGAGTGATGGTTCGGAAGAAGGTTCGAGGAGTGTTTGGATCGGAACGATCTGAGCAACCATTGCAAATGGACGCACTGATTGTACACCGAACTAGCCGGACTACAAAACGTCCCGCGTAACTTGACACGAAAGTACTTTCTACGACACCCACAACAACTACCAAAAACACTGAACACACAGTCAGCCAGTCATCTTTCTATGGCGTTACAATCTGAGGTGAACCTGGACCTCAATTAATGAGCCTCTCCAGCACTCACGATCTCTGGCTAGCTGCCACCAGTTATGCGCACGAAGTTGGTCGTGTCAGCCTTATAGACGCTGTCCTCTATGACGACTTGAAAGTGGACCAATATCAGTTAGGCATCGGTTGCCACTATCATCACCATAATGATGGTGGCCCGTGGCGTTGTGGGTATGTGCGTCGACCCCAACCTCGACGTCGCAGGTTCGATTCCAGCTCTGAGCGACAAAAAATAATTTTCACGACCCCAAATCTTTCGAGTCACTGACAATGCTAAAAGAGTATTTCTTGTCTAGAAAAGGCTTGTCAAACAATGCCGTTCGGATTCGGCGTTAAACTGTAGGTCCCTTCCACTCGTGTGAGAACAATAGCACGCACAACACGAGTGGTTGCTGAGAAGCTAGGCCCAGGCCCTTAAGGGCTGTAGCGCCACCCATATTATATATATATATCGGTTGCCTCAATGCGCACTGGAAAAAGAAAAAATACGGTTCAATGGTCGACTCCGTCAAACTCATCGAAGGTTACTTCTTCTTCCTATGGACATAACACCATAATATCATCTTAAAACTAATACTGAGAATTCTCGTGTCAAGTCAAAGAGTGAACACCACAAATCGATTAATAGAGATATGGAACTCCCTTGTCACTTGCCTTCTGTGAATACATGGCAGCAGAGGTTCTTCCCAAATCACTCAATCCTATACCCGATGTCTTTAACATACATTCCTTCATCAATACCTTTGAATCCTTCGACGCCTGACTTATTCCTTACGAATATTCCAAGCAGTTGCTCTCAACCAAAAACCTACAATAACCTAGGATCTGATCATCTTATGGTCTCTTGTAAGCAGCATACACGCATTTAATAGTGCTGCCATGTTTCACAAATATTCAGCTGCCAACTGGAACTTGTGCAAGTCCTACAGTGGCAACAGTTTAAAAACCAGGGTTTCTAAACTAAAAAACTAAATTTTATCTGCAACACTGAACAAGTGGATGTTATGTGCAAGTACTAAGAGCCGCTGAATGTTCGATTCCCAAAGTTTCCATTAAAAGTACACGGTCTCCACTGCCGGAGACTATTCAACCGGTATGAAGTGGTCATCAAGATACAAATGTCTCGATAGGGAACATTTGTTGTGAACGACCCCTAATTTTTTTTTGTTTGTTTGCTATGACAGCTATGGAAAATATTTAGTATACATCAAGTCATTGATCAGAAAAAATCATATTTTTTCATCGTGTTGTATCAGAAAGTGAGGATTTGCGGAAAGCATTAAGTACTGCAGAGTCGCATCGAATGCTTGTCGAGGCATATGGTGATCATGCTCTATCAGAAGCTATGGTAAAGATCCAAAAGTGTGCAAAATGGGTGCCACATGAATTGAATGGAAGACAGATATATAATAATAATATGGGTGGCGCTACAGCCCATAGAGGGCCAGGGCCTAGCTTCTCAGCAACCACTCGTGTTGTGCGTGCTATTGTTCTCTCACGAGTGGAAGGGACCTACAGTTTAATGCCGACTCCGAACGGCCCAGTTTGAGAAGCTTTTTTAGACAAGAACATCGTCTGAGGACCACGACGGGCGCGCTGAGTTACGTCGCCAGCAGGTGGTGGCGAGAGATTTTCGAGCAAAATTCACTTCGACTCAGCACTGGAGCCGTGCAGCAGTGACGAGGAAGTCATCTGTGGCCAGTCGTTGACTTTGTATCTGTCGATTTGTGGAGGAGGGGGGAGTGCAGTTGGAGCAGCATAATGCATGGAAAGCTGATCAAGAGATTGCTTTGAGAAATGGCATCAGATGCATAGATGGCTTGGGGATCATGAGGTTCAGGCGCAGCTGATGATTGGGGCTGGGGTGGAGGATGGAAGGAGCTGTCGAAGGGGACTTGGAAGATGATTAATCGAACCCACTGATGGTGGCGCCGCTAGGGAATAAGGCATGATGAAATGAGGAGATGCCTTCGTGATGTCCCGTGAAGGGAGCCGAAATGTCTTGCGCACTTAGACTGTAATGAGCGATTAGAAGGAGCTGACGGTAAACTGATCACTCTTTGGCACTTTGATCGGTTTCCTCGAAACAGCACACTGGCTGGTGTTCTTCGGAGATGAACAAGCTTCTTTGGAGACGGGTGCGATCATGAAATCACTTGAAGGACTGATAGGCACCCTGCTTTCTTTCGGGAGACAAGCTACGGAAGACAAGCAACAGAGCGAAATTGTAGTGTAAGAAATACTCTTTGAGCATTGTCAGTGACTCGAAAGAGGTGGGGTCGCGAACATTTTTTTCGTCGCACAGAGCAGGAATCGAACCTACGACGTCGAGGTTGGGGTCGACGCACATACCCACAACGTCACGGGCGTTAATTGATGAATATAGCACTGAATAATATGTTTTTGGTTTCATTGTCGTCTAGAAATGCATTGCCTTTCATTTCTGAGAAAGCCCTTCTACATAGAACTGAAGGACTTGAGTGGTGATGAACTGAAAATAAAAACTAAATTAGATTCATATGTGGATCTTGATGCTTTTGGGAGTAAAGTAGGTCTCATGGTAACCGCCACACTTCCCAGCAGGGCTCAATGAACCCCCCAACACATTGGTCCCCATTACGCGCCTACCTACTACGAGCTTGTCGCATCTATTCTTAATGTATTCATGCAATCCATATCAGCCTCACTCGTATCGACATAGAAAATGAATCCAATGCAGTCAGAGCAAGACACTGTTCCCCAGTCACTACGTTCAATTATTTTCCACACAAATTGAACACTTTGTTTTGCTAGATTTGATTAAGAAAGTTTTTGATGAGAACTTGGGAAAAGCGGGCACCCCACGACGTTTAGGGGGTAGGTTTCAATGGGACCTTATTTCGCCTAAGAGGATGAGGCAAAAGCGGCGTTATTTTTAAAGCATTTGGTAGCCACTGCGGTAACGGCTTGGACTAGTGAACAGTCAAAATAGGAAAAAAAAGCCACACCTTTGCCGCAGTCCTATTCAATTGATCTCTGTCTTGTGCTGTCGCTCCATTTAAAATGGCATGTCCCAATGCCGCAAAACTTCATTCATTTAAATCACCAACCAATGCACCCATTTTTTGAAGCAAAACAGCACCCATTCATCCCGAAATCCCCTTGAATCCTCTGTTAAATCAACTAATCTAAACAGTGAAGCTTATTCATTTATTTCAAAGTTCCCACGTCGCCTGGTGAATGTCCGCAGTGGGAAATAAATTCTTTTGTGCAGCTGTTTAGCTCCCGCGCCCCATTTGGACGGGCACTCTTAAAATAGCAGTAGTTCTCTGGAAACATTTAATTTTCCACGCGTACATCAGCAGCGCACAGCAGCCACTGAAAATTGTTCGTTTAACCTAATTAGTGTGCGTTTATCTTTTTCTGATGGCAAATATGGAAATTATAACAGCCGTCCGTTGGTTTTTTTTCTGTTTTATTTTCTCTTTCCATCACGAGTGGTCGGTGGAGTCCACCTTGCACAGTCGCGCCACTGCTATAATTTGATTATTTTCCTTTTGTTATGAATTTGTGCTCATAAATTGTGAAAACTTCAGATGGTACACATTATTTGATAATTTTTGATGATTATGCATGTCCTTGAATGGGGATTGGCTTTCCTCAACGGCAGTGGAGTGCCTCATGGTGGAGAGTGGTTTATGGAGTGCGAGTTTATTATCTCCTACACCCCAAGACTAATAAACGATAAGCAAAACAAAAAGAAGGCGATTGGTCTCGTGTCCCTTTAACCCTGGGGTGCAAATTTTGGACCGCTGGTCAGCCGGTGTTACTTACCCCTAAGACGGTAAAAGCAACCGCTGGGGAAAGATATACCTCTAACATGGCGGTGTACTCGCTGTTTTCCGATTGGACGCAAGACAGTGGTGGACAAACTGGTTCAATACTATATGAGTGCTGCAAACAGGACTGGGTGCAATGTCATCGCGTATGCACTCGTATTGCTTTCCGGCGTCTGGAAAAGGTATATCCACTGTCAGGGATATGCAAGTGGCCATTTTTCAGCTGGTGAATAGAAGTGAATGCGGCCCATGCGTTAATCCACAAAAACTTCACTAGGAAGTACATCATTCTCATACCTCATTATGTAGGATCTCTTTAAACCTGAACTAAAGCGCAAAATTGGTCAAGAAGTGCAAGTGGGGATTTGAACTCTGCATGGACTGACGGAAGTAAAGGGTGATTTTTTAAAAGCTCTGTGCTGTGTGGCATATGGCTCCGTCTTGTGGAAACCACATTTCATGCAAGTCAAGCTCTTGCATTTTGGGCAAAAAAAAGTTGGATACCATCTCACGGTAGCTCACCATTCACAGCTACGTTACGATTCGCATCATCTTTGAAGAAGTACGGACCAATGATGCCACGAGCCATATAAACCGCACCAAACTGTGACTTTTTCTGGACACATTAGTAGCTCTTGCAATGGTTCTGGCTGATATTCACTCCAAAATCGACAATTCTGCTTTTTTACGTACCCATCCACATACGAAGTGAATCTAAATCAAAGTCAATGTTTGATGTTAGATTTAAGAGGCTGTCAGAGGCATAAGCACAACCAACGTCATCTGCAAAAGTATTTAGTGCGCCTTTAAAGCTTCGATAAAATCAGTGAGTTCATGTTGCAACGTGGACACAACCACCAGTGGCAGCAAAGGAGAGAGCAATTACATAATTATGGTGATTTTAAAAGTTTAAGTTTAAGTAGCAAAGTGTTCAATATATAAATAAATCAGTGCATAGAAATAGTGAAGTAATGAGTTTCTTTTCGTCACAATCCACTGATGGAACAGTTTTTATTGGACAAAGAAATTGCGTTTACGTAGATACAGTTTTTGTTAAACGCAACAATATAATTAAGAGCTAGGGTAGGTCATAATACACAGCCCTGTGGTACACCCAATGTGATGTATTTAGTTCTGCTTCTTTTTCTTTGATTGGCGCTACAGTCCGGGGTGGACCTGGGCCTCAACCAGCATGCCTCTCCAGCCATCACGATCTTTCGCCAGCTGCCTCCAGTTGCGCACACCAAGTTGGTTGAGGTCCTTTTCCACTTGTGTGCGCCATCTTGTGCGAGGACGTCCTCTGTTGCGCTGTCCCAATGGCTCGGTGTTGAAGACTCTTCGGGCCGGAGCTGTGGTCTCCATCCGCTCTACATGACCTAGCCATCTTAAGCGTTGGATCCGAAGACGCTTAACTAGGTGCATGCCGCTGTACAGCCCGTATAGTACGTGGTTGAACCTTCTCCTCCAAACGCCATCAACGCAAACAGGACAAAATATCGTACGCAGAACTTTTCTCTCAAAACAACCAAGAGCTTCTTTACCCGCTTTCAATAGCGTCCATGTCTCTGCGCCATAGAGCAGGACTGGGATGATCAGGGTTTTATAAAGGTCAATTTGGTGTTTCGAGAGATGGCTCTGTTACTCAATTGCCTCTTGAGCCCAAAGAAACAGCGATTGGCAGGAGTAATTATGCGCTTGATCTCGGTACTGGTCTTGTTGTCCCTATTTACTCCAGAGCCTACGTAGACGAAGTCCTTGACTACCTCAAAGTTTCTGCTGCCCAATATGACGCTCTGTCCGAGACGTCGATGCTGTGCGTCCTTCCGTGATGACAGCATGTACTTTCTTTTGCCCTGGTTGACGGTTGATTGATCAGGAGACCGCCAGGTCCCCTTATGGATGTTGAGGTGTGGGAACCGCGTGCTCATCACAGTGAGGTTACGCCCCGAGGCAAAATCTACGAGCCTGAGTCCGTTTCCGGATGTGTTGTCGAGCAGGCTGTGTTTTCCAATGACTCTAGCAAAGATTTCTTCCTTGCCCAGCTGTGCGTTGAAATCTCCTAGAACGATCTTGGTGTCATAGCTGGGGCATCGATCGTATGTTCTTTCTAGGAGATCATAGAAGTCATCCTTGCTATCGTCACCCTTCTCCTCCGTCGGGGCGTGTGCGCAAATCAGACTGATGTTCCCGACTTTAGCCTTGATGCGGATTGGTATGAGGCGCTCGCTGATATAATCAAAGCTAGTTCTGCTTCTAATAAGGCACATTTTAACTTTGTGCGTCCCGTTTGTGATGTATGACCTGAACCAATGAAGCTTAAGCCTCATAAAACCAGCTTTCTGAAATGTCTTCAGAAGAATCTCATGAGTCACCAAAACGAAGGCTTTACTTATGTCTATGAAAAAGCCCTCAGTACACTGTTTTCTTAGCAAGATAAAATATTGGAACGAAATTTAAAATAGGGCATCTTCGGTAAATTTACCTTACCGGAAACCAAATTGAGCCGAGCGGACAATTCTATTTTTCACGGTCTTTTCAAAAACATCCTAACAGGTTGGATGCCGACCGAGTCTCCCTGAAACTCTCTGAAAGTTCGACGTTGCCTGCACATTCAATAGAAGAAGAATGGAAACGTTGTCAAAAAGCCATCAAAGAAGCTGCCACTGATGTGCTGGGTTTCACGACACCACCCAGAAGGAACCCATGGTTTGACGACGAGTGCAGGCAGGTACATGCAGCCAAGCAGGAGGCCTACAAGGCAACGCTGCATCGAACAACGAGAGCTGTTCGTGAGCTCTACGAACAGAGGAGAAGGGAAGAGCACCGGCTTCTCAGAAAGAAAAAGAAAGAGCATGAGAATCGCGCGGTCTTGGGGATGGAGAGATGTGTTACGACAGGAAGGAGGTCCGAAAGTTTTACCAAAAGGTAACACAAGTATCCGCAAGATACAGACCCCGGATCGAAGCCTGCAGGGACGAAAATAGACAACTAGTAGTAGAATCGCAGTGGATGTTGAGAATTTGGAAAAATCATTTCTGCAGACGGCGATGATGACACAAATTAAGCTGTCAGGCAGAATGTTTCGCTCAATTTGGACGATGATGAACACGAATTCCGTCCCCCCGACTTAGACAAAGTCCAGATAGAGATATCTGAACTGAAGTCGAACAAAGCTGCTGGAGCGGACGGATTGTCTCCGGAAATGTTTAAAGCAGCTGGAGATGATCATCTGTAAGATATGGTCGGAGGAAAGCATGCCCGATGAGTGGAATCTCAGCGTCGTTTGTCCGGTCCACAAGAAAGGAGACCCCTTTGACTGCGCCAACTATAGAGGGATCAGCCTCCTTAACATCGCTTATAAAATACTCTCTGCCGTTCTGTGTGAACGCCTGAAACCCTTTGTCAACAACCTGATAGGTCCTTATCAGTGCGGTTTCAGGCCAGGAAAGTCCACAATAGACCAAATATTTACACTCCGGCAGATCCTGGAAAAGACTCAAGAGATGCAGATCGACACCCACCACCTATTTGTCGATTTCAAGGCCGCATATGACAGCGTGCATAGAGACGAGCTATACAGCGCCATGTCTAGTTTTGACATTCCTGCCAAACTCGTCAGGCTGTGCAGGATGACGATGGAGAACTCTCGCTGCTCCATCAAGGTCGGTAACGAACTCACCGAGACCTTCAATGTCAAAAAAGGTTTTAGGCAAGGCGACACGCTGTCATGTGACTTCTTTAACATCATACTTGAGAAGATCGTGCGAAACTCTAACGTCAACACCCGAGGCACGATCTTCCAGAAGGCCGTTCAACTGCTTGCTTACGCGGACGACATTGACGTGATTGGACGGACACAGCGAGCCGTCAATGAGGCGTTTGCCGGCATTGAAGCGGAAGCGGCTAAAATGAGTCTAGCGGTAAACCAGGCCAAAAGAAAGTACATGCTGTCATCACGGAAGGACGCACAACATCGACGTCTCGGACAGAGCGTCATATTGGGCAGCAGAAACTTTGAGGTAGTCAAGGACTTCGACTACCTAGGCTCCGGAGTAAATAGGGACAACAACACCAGTACCGAGGTCAAGCGCAAAATTACTCTTGCCAATCGCTGTTTCTTTGGGCTCAAGAGGCAATTGAGTAACAGAGCCGTCTCTCGAAACATGAAATTGAGCTTGTATAAAACCCTGATCATCCCAGTCCTGCTCTATGGCGCAGAGAAATGGACGCTATTGAAAGCGGATGAAGAAGCTCTTGGTTGTTTTGAGAGAAAAGTTCTGCGTACGATCTTTGGTCCAACTTGCGTTGATGGCGTTTGGAGGAGAAGGTTCAATCACGAACTATACGGGCTGTACAGCTGCATGCACCTAGTTAAGCGTCTTCCGATCCAACGCTTAAGATGGCTAGGGCATGTAGAGCGGATGGACACCACAGCTCCGGCCCGAAGAGTCTTCTAAACAGAGCCATTGGGACAGCGCAACAGAGGACGTCCTCGCACTAGATGGCGCACAAAAGTGGAAAAGGACCCCAACCAACTTGGTGTGCGCAACTGGAGGCAGCTGGCGAAAGATCGTGCTGGCTGGAGAGGCATGCTGGTTGAGGCCCATGTCCACCCCGGACTGTATCGCCAATCAAAGAAGAAGAAGAAGGTTGGATGCAGTCAGCAAATTCGGCCTGTTTACATAATTTAAGAACTCCTCACTTTTATTTGGCACATCATGCTGTAATCGAAGAGTTCAGCAGCACCACAAGGCTCCGACTGGTCTTTGATGCAGCAGCTACGACACTCAACCAACATTTGACGACCGGTCCTAAGAAACGGAGTGATGAAAGTCAATTTTATTTTAAAATGGACATTACACGGTTATTTTTTTATAATTATTAGCTCTACTTACAAGTAGTGATTTAATGTTAAATCATTTGTTCCACAACATGGGCTACTTCTGAAACCACAAAAATTTCTGGCAATATTTAGTAGTCCTATCTGTTAATAGGTGAAGCAAACAACCTAGGCCTCTAGGAGTTGTACCAGTTGTACCAAGTTGTTGCTGTATCATAGGCAACACTTGGTCCGCCCCATGGAGTTCGGGTGGCCATGCTTCAGTTCAGAGGATCTCTGAATACGAGACTCCTAGTTTGAAAACTTGGTATACAGACCAAGTCATCGTGGAGGCAAAAAGAATGGTCTCGACCCCAGATCGTAAACGAAGGGAGGCGTTTCTTAGTCAATGCCAGGCAGTCCATGGTTGGGTTTCGCTGGAATAAATGATAAGTACGCAAGGAATTTCACTGACGGAGAGTGACTGCAGACAGCTTCTTCATAAAAGAAAGGTAAGCCTTCAGATCTTCTCGCAGAAGCCCATGTCCTACTGCCAAGACTGACCCCTCCCCACATTGCTCATCTCTATGAACCGATCACTTTCTCTTCCTTCTTCACGCAACATGTCAGTCATTTATGTAAATCTCGATACAACACGAAAAAAGCCAAAAAGACGAGCCAATGGCTTGAACATGGCAGCACAATTTCCTCAATGCATGCGAAATGTTCGCACACGCCTCCAGACTTAACCAAGGCACTTGGCCCATCAATCAACAGAAGCCATGGCATGCCAAAGCGTGTTGGCCAGTGTCATCGAGCATCCTCTGCCAGCACTCCGAGCGACGACGGGCGAATAAATTTCCAATTCAAGCAGCATTCCGACGAGCGCACATCTGCATATCCCTCGGCACTGCTCGGTCGCTGGTCAAGTGTGTGCGGCACAAAACAAAGCGACCAGCACGCCCCGGCACATCCTGTGTCCCGCCAACTTGTCCTACATTCCGCATTCTATTTTGACACATATTACAACGGGGCCGCACTGCGCACGCTCGGGAGCCACGCTCGCCCCGTGCCATGCTCCGTCTGTGGAACGCGTTCATCGCATCGATCCACAAATGAACTGCTGAACACGGTCTCTCTCTCTCGCGGCACAGGCACATCCCGTCCCAGAAGGTGCCCGCCGCGAGAAGGAGCAGTGTAAAATGGTCCATCGTGCAGTCAGCATCCCGGGCATTTCGATATTCGCTGCTGGACCGTGAGAGTGTTGTGTTCCCTTTTGCTGGCTGCTGCCTCAGTTTCTGGTCGCTTTGAGGACCCACTGCATTATCGTTCGATTGTGGAGCACGGGTGCGTGTGCCTTCGTTTTTCCATTGTTTCCTTTTTTTTCGTTTGCCATCGGGGAGGCAACCGGTGATAGCCTCTGCCGAAGGATTTTCCGTGAAACTAAAGCAACAAGGATACACATCCCACACCCACAACGCACGCTCGCGCCCGGGTGTGTACGTGTGAATCCTTTTTTTCGGTTCGTGTGTTCTTTTTTTTTTTTGCCCGTCGACCGTCGTGTGATAACCTCTGATAAGAGCAACACACAAGAAAAAATTGTATACCCAGTGCCGGGGGAATCGTTTGGACGCGAGCGGGAGGTGATGTGTGCCAGTGTCCCGAGTGCCGAGTGCATGAGTGTGATTGCGGCCCGATAGATGGCTGAGCACTTTGCAATACGCGATGGTTTACGTGTCCTAGTCACCTAATCACGGTTGTCCTTATCGGCGCGGCGCGGCGTCCCTCTGCCCTGAGTAGGCACTCATAATCGAATGAGGCGTGGATAAGACCGTGCGGAAAGTGAAAGTGTCGTGTTGTTGCCGGGATGTTGGTGGTGTCTAGTGGGTGCGTGTGTGCGTCTGTGTCGGCCATCGGGTGCTGAGTGGTTACATAATTGAATGAGTCAGCCGGACTCAGCGAGAGATACGAAGAGGCGGCCGTCTTGATGCACCACCTAATTAGCGAGCGACAGCGCGTGGACTGGATAAGAACGGATATTGGATAAGGATCGAATGGGATCGGGCTGCAACCGAAAAGGTTTGTTTACATCCCTCACTCGGGGGGAGAGAAAGTGCCTTTTTTCTTGCATTTTTTTTTTCGGAATTTATTTTAAACGTGCCCCGGTTGCTAATCAGTCAGTGGGTGGTGGTGGTGGAACGGGGGCCGTCATGGCATTGAGATTCATGACTGCCGAAATGATTTATCGATGGTAATTGCCAGGACTAAGGCATCGGCAGCGGCAGCGGCACCCTGATTGAGATGGAAATATTGCGAATTATTCGCTTGGTTGGGTTTAATTTTAATTCGTCCTCTTTTTTTCTCGCACTTTGCTCGGCTTTTGAGATTTTTTTCTTCGGTCTTCGAGGGGTGATTACTGGGTGTTGTGCCTCAATTCACTGAGCGGAGGACTTCCGGTGCAAGGCGGAAATTGTTTCGTTCAAAGTCCGGCAGGGACGCGCACTGGGGTAGGGTTGAGACCCGGATGGCATGGTTGGACTGGATTTTCTGCAGGAAAAGAAATTCGGGGAGTTTATTTGAAGTTTACACCCAATTCGGAGGCGCCGTCTTGTCGGACGAGGAGTGCGTGGCGAGCTTGAAACTCCGCATGTTACACAGTACTCGGGCTCGAAACATGCAGTTTATTATACAAGTCGTTACCACAATGGGCCTACTGGTGGCCTAAGTCTGACTGCCCACTGCGGTATACCAATTGCACCTAAATAAGCCTATTTTAAATTGCAAGTGCTGGTTACTTATACAAAATTTCAGCACAAGCAGACATCTACGTACGTCGAAAGTGATTGATTTTCTTCCCAGTTGAGAAGGAAAAAAAATTAACGAAACTTGACGAAACTTAACTAAATTTAACGAAACTTAACGAAGCTTTGCGAAACTTCAGAAAATTATAATTTTTGTGTTCGGTTACTAAAGATGACTTAAATATTCCTGTGAGACTAATGGTAGGGACTGTTAGGAACTTCAGTTTGAAATGTATGTGGCCACCATGTGTTATCGCTTAAGTCCGTCGACGTCGACACCATGTGTATACGCTCACTTAAGCAATATTTTGTTCAGAAAAACGTATCGACCTGCGGCCCATATAGGTTCTGCTAAATCAAAGTCAATCTTTGGCGATACATTAATACTTGCGCAACATACAGCCATAAATGTATCTCCTCCGTAAATATCAGGTTTTTTATCCAAGTCTGGATCTAACATCTCTTTCATTCCATTGGCGAACACACGGCGTGATCTATGATACCTAACATCGCCACGGGCAACCTGCAGGGCAACAACGCTCACTGGCCCACAGCCCAAAGATTTATATCTCGGTCAACCAAACGTAATTCGCGCTTCGTGTGGCTGCAATTCTTACCTCAGCATAACCATTTACGAATGTTTCAACAAATTCCCAGTCACCTTGACGCCATTTGAAGGCATGACACGAGTGTAGCCACTCGACAACCGAACCAATGTCTAATGTCGATGTTCCGTATAGATCGCATGACCAACACTGCTCCAGCCCGTAGGGTGTTCCGCTCCGAGCTAGTGGGACAACGCAACAAGCGGAGAAGGACCTCAACCAACCTGGCGTAGAGGGAGCTGCTTAAAAATCGTGCCAACTGCAGATGCTTATTGGTTGAGGGCCACTAGACAGTAGACAGTTACAGACTCATAGAGGCACTGTCTGGGCAGCAAATCCTTATAAATTGGTGGTACCCCTAAAGTGCCCCACCATCAAAATATGCGGCCCGTCCTCCTCTGTCGACACTCTTATTGCCCACTTGTTTAACAATGTTCTGGCCCCCGAAGCACTTTTTGATTGGATTTATGCACCGTATTAATACAAAAGGCTTGCAGCCAAGCGAGCAGTTCTTTTTGTCATCCATCGTTTTAACAATTCAATAACCCTTGCTTTTTAAAAACATTGGGGCCAATGTCCGATTTGATTAAACCGAAAATCACGAAATGGATCATGAGATACAATTGTTTTCTTCTTGTCTGGAACAGGTGCATCGTTCAAAGGCCTTCCCATCTTTTCGGTCTTTTTGTTTCTTCTTTTATGTGTCTTCGTTATAGGAGCCAACCATTTAAAGTAGTTGATCCTCTTGTAATACTTACCGGATTTGGTGTCGAGTCTACACTTACTTAGTTATCAGGCAGACGAACCATGGAGGTTCTGAGCCTGAGCAATTGCTGCCTTTCATCGGTGACTGTCCTGAGCACGCTGCTGCCAGTCATCAAGGCGAAGCTGTCTAACATCCGCGATGACTTGGTCTCTGTACCGGAGGTTCGGTCTTCCTCTCCTTCTCGAACCAGGAGGCACGGATTCAAAGACCCTCTTTGCTGGAGCGTTGATGTCCATGCACTGGATGTGGCCTAGCCAGTGTAATCGATGGATTTTTTCCTTCCGGACTACATCCACATCCCTATGCAGCTGGTAGTGTTCGCGGTTGTGTCTTCCAACACAGAATTTTTCTTTCGAGCGCACCAAGTGCCCTTAGTGTTGAGCTTTTGGCTCCATAAAGTAGTACTGACAGAATAAGAGTTTTGTAGAGCATGACTGTAAGGATGATCAAGGGAACATCGTAGTAGAGTCACAGTCGATGCTGAGGATATGGAGAAACCATTTCTGCAGACTGTATAACGGCGACGAAGAACCAAATTCCGCTGTCAGGCAGAACGAACCATTCAACCCCAATGAAGGGACGATGAAGATCAACAATTCCGTCCACCCGACCCGGATGAAGTGAGGATTGCTGTATCTAAACTGAAATCCAACAAGGCTGCTGGAGCTGACGGCCTACCCGCCGAGCTTTTTAAAGCCGCAGGCGATGATTTGGTAAGGAGCATGCGCCAACTCATCTGTAAAATATGGTCGGAGGAAAACATGCCCGATGAATGGAACCTCAGCATTGTTTGCCCGATCCACAAGAAAGGAGACCCCTTTGACTGCGCTAACTATCGGGGGATAAGTCTCCTTAACGTCGCCTATAAGATATTATCAGCCGTACTGTGTGAACGCCTAAAGAGATTCGTCAACAACTTGGTCAGTCCATACCAGTGTGGCTTTAGGCCAGGAAAATCCACCATCGACCAAATATTCACACTCCGGCAGATTTTGGAGAAAACCCAGGAGCAACAAATCGATACCCACCACCTGTTCATCGATTTTAAGGCCGCGTATGACAGCATTTATAGAGACGAGCTATACAGAGCAGTATCTAGCTTTGGCATCCCTACCAAACTCGTCCGTTTGTGTAGGATGACGATGGAGAATGCACGCTGCTCCATCAAGGTCGGTAAGGACCTAACCGAGACCTTTGATGTCAAAAAAGGATTCAGACAAGGCGACGCGCTGTCATGCGACTTCTTCAACATCGTTCTTGAGGGAATTGTTCAAAACTCAAACGGCAACACCAGAGGAACAATCTTTCAGAAGTCCGTCCAACTACTTGCATATGCCGACGATATTGACATTATCGGAAGAACGCAGCGTGATGTCAAAGGCGCTTTTGTGAGTATTGCAACGGAGGCCGCGAAGATGGGTTTAGCGGTAAACGAGGGTAAGATCAAGTATATGCTGTCAACAAGAAAGAACACCCAACACCGACGTCTCGGTCAGAACGTCACAGCAGACAGATATAACTTTGAGGTAGTTAAAAACTTTGTCTACCTAGGAACCGATATCAACTCAGACAACGACACCAGCGCTGAAATCAAACGAAGAATAACTCTCTGAACAAAGCCCTCTCTCGAACAGCCAAGGTAACGCTTTACAAGGCCTTAATCGTCCCATTCCTGCTATATGGCGCGGAGGCATGGACTCTGTCAAAAGCGGATGAAGCAGCTCTTGGTTGCTTCGAGGGGAAAATTCTTCGTGTGATTTTCGGTCCAGTCTGCATAGATGGTGAGTGGAGGAGGAGATACAACGACGAACTATGCGGGATGTTCAGCGACATCGACTTTGCCAGAAGAGTGAAGATCCATCGATTGAGATGGCTAGGTCATGTAGAGCGGATGGAAACCAATGCTCCGGCCCGAAAAGTCTTCGAATCCACCCCCGAGGGACGGCGCAGTAGAGGAAGACCGCGACTCAGGTGACGCACGCAAGTGGAAAGTGACCTCAACCAACTATGCGTGCGAGCTGGCTGGAGACGCTTGTTGGTTGAGGCCCAGGTCCACCCCGGACTGTAGTGCCACCTTAAGTAAGTAAAAGCATGACTTTGGTCCTTCGAGTCAGCAGTTACGAGCCCAGTTGTTTTGACAGACCGAAGTAGCATCGGTTGCCAAGGGCGATCTTACGTCAGATCACCACTGCGATGTCATTCGTGAAGTTTACGTTTTCCCCGAGGTAGACAAACTCCTTTACTACCTCGAAATTGTAGCCATCGATTGTAAGGTTTTCGCCTAGGTGGTATGCGGCGGATCGTTTTTTGCTCGACAGCATATATTTGGTTTTTCCTGGTTGACCCTTAAACCAGATCATTTCGCATGTTCCTCAATTGCCGTGAAAGCTTCCACTACGGCGCGTTGGGACCGAGCGATAATGTCGATGTCATCAGCTGGTGTCCCAACAGCTAGACGGACTTGTAGAAGTTAGTGCCTTCCAAGTTTACTTTTGCCCGCCGCTCTATCTTCTCCAGTACCAAATTGAAATTGAAATTGAAAAAATCACACGATAGCGCCATGCTAACAGTTGCATATGCTTCTGGAAGGTCGTTCCTCTAGTGTTGGCGTACGAGTTTTGCATGATCTTCTCCAGGACGATGTTGAACAAATCACATGACAGCGCGTCGCCTTGTCTTAAGCCTTTTGTGACACTGAGGGTCGCGGTGAGTTCGTTACCGACCTTGGTGGAGCAGCGAGAGTTCCCCATCGTCATCCTGCACAACCTGACGAGCTTGGCAGGAACGTCAAAACTGGACATGGCGTTGTATAGCTCGTCTCTATGCACGCTGTTATTTGCGACCTCGAAATCGACGAACAGATGGTAAATGCTGATTCGTATTTCTTAGGTCTTTTCAATGATCTGCCGTAATGTGAAGATCTGGTCCATTGTGGACTTTTCTGGCCTGAAGCCACACTGTTACGGACCTATCAGATTATTAATGCCGGCTTCAGGCGCGTACACAAGACGGCAGTGAAGATCTTGTACGCGATGTTAAGGAGACCGATCCCTCGATAGTTGGCGCAGTCAAATGGGTCTGCTTCCTTGTGGATCGGGCAGATTTCACTCGTCGGGCATGCTTTCCTCAGACCATATGTTGCAGATGAGCTGGTGCATGCGCCCTACTATATCATCTCCAGCTGCCTTAAATATTTCAGCGGACAGACCGTCTGCTCCAGCAGCTGTGTTAGACTTCAGTCTTGATATTGCTATATTGACCTCGTCTAAGTCTGTGGGCGGAATTCTCGTCTGAAAGGCAAATAATCTGTCCGTAAACGTCGAAACTATGCTTTGTTATTGTATGCCTTCGACGTTTCAACTGATTGGTTGCTTTGCAAAGTTTGCGTTGCCTAATGCTCCCTTATAAAGGCAGCACATTAGATCAAACGTCGCCGTGGGATGTGACTCTATACTCACTGCCCAATATCTTCAATTCAAAAAACAGTCAGCATGGAGATTAAGGTAAGGTTAGGTTAGGTTGTAGTGAGTGACTGCCAGAGTGTGTGAGAATGTGATAAATAGCGGATTGACTTCTGCTAACAATGGAACCAGTTGGTGCTTCTAGTAGTGAAGCGATCTAGCTGGCCAATGCTGGCGCTATTTAGGTTATTGAGGCCGCTGAAGTAGTAGGCCCCTAGGTGTAGGAACGTACCACTATCCAGAGCGCTGCTCGAGCAGAGTAGGTGATGAGTGTTTTCTTCCTCCTCTTCATCCGTGCAATTTCTGCAGAAATCATTATATGGGGCACCCATCCTGCGTGCCAATTTCACAGTGCCCGGTCCTTAATGAGCCTACTGGGTATAAGTAGACTAAGTGACCGTGTTAGGTTAAGTGATGGCCAGCTTTCTTTTGTTTCAAGGGAGGTAGTTCCTTCTAGCCATTTTTCATTTATGGCTATTATTGTGCGTATCTTTAAAAGATGGAAGGCTGTAGCGATCGGCATGGAAGGTGGTACCCCTGCTATCGATAGGGATGAGGTTATACCACACCTAGCGAGTTCGTCGGCTTTGCAATTTCCTGGTATGTCACAGTGTCCCGGCACCCACATGAGGTGAATGTTTAAATGCTCGGCCATCTCGTTAAGAGACAGTCTGCAATTAAGGGATGTTTTAGAGTAGAACATGACATTGTCCAGGGATTTTATGGCGGCCTGACTGTTCGAACAGATGGTGATATCCCATTTTGACATCACGTTGTTTTTGAGCCTAAAGAAATCTACGGATTCTAAAAATGGAGACCCTCTAAACTGTGCTAATTATAGAGGGATAAGACACCTAAATATATCCTATAAGATCTTTTCTGTCGTTCTGTGTAAACGTTAACAGCCTGATTGGTTAATATCAGTGCGCGTACAGGCCAGCGAAATCGACTATTGACCAAATATTCACATTACGGCGGATCTTGGAAACGACCCAGGAGTTTCAAGTTGATACACACCAACTATTCATCGACTTTAAGGCCGCGTATGACAGTATTTATAGAGACGAGTTATACAGCGCCTTGCCTAGTTTTGGCATCCCTGCAGAACTCGTTCGCCCTTGCAGAATGACGATGAAGAATGCCCGATGCTCTGTCAAAGTCGGTAAAGATCGAACCGAGACCTTTGATGTCAGAAAAGGATTTAGTCAAAGCGACGCACTGTCATGCGACTTCTTTAACACCATTCTCTAGAAGGTCGTGTGGAACTCAAATGTCAACTCCAGAGGCACCATTTTCCACAAATCTGTGCAACTTCTCGCATATGTCGATGACATTGACATCATCGGACGAACACAACGCGCTGTCAGTGGCGCGTTTGTGAGCATCGAGAAGCCAAGATGGGGTTTGAGGTCAATAAGTGCACGGCAAAGTATATGCTGTCTATGAAAAAAATTCACCAACACCGACGTCTTGGACAAAACTTCACTATAGACAGTCGAACTAGTGAACGACTTTGTCTTTTTAGACTCCGAAGTTAATACAAGCAATGGCACCACCGCGGAGATAAGACGGAGGATCACGTTTCTAATCCAATTCACTCCTTCGCTGATGACAGCACCCTCAGTTTTTCATATTCGTTCCAAAACTCACGACCCTGCCCTTCGGACGTAGTATTGGAACGGCAGCGTATGTCAAGCACATTGAATTCTGATCTGGACAGCATGATTAACTGGGGTAAGAACAACAGAGTGGAATTCAATGCCTCCAAAACTCAATGCTGTCTGCTGTCTCTTAAGCGAACCATGAATGGCGCTTGTATCGACGACACCGGAAAACTTTCCATCCTCGGTATGTACATCAACACAACAGTTGGAACGATCATATATTCGAGGTCGCCAAAAATGCTGCGAAATGTTTAGGTTTCCTTAATCGATGCATGAAATACTTCACCCCCTCTGATTTGGCTTTAATCTATAAGGCGTTTATTCGCCCTAAGCTTGAGTATAACGCTCATATCTGGTCTGGTGCCCCCAAGACCACCCTGCACCTACTAGATAGAATCCAAAAGCGAGCTATAAAACTTACAGGAGACAACGATATCGCGGGTTCAGTAGACTCGCTTGATCATCGACGTACCGTGTCTTCTTCGTCCGTGTTTTATCGTTATTTTAACAAACGATGCTCAAGGGGGCTAGCCAATTGCATTCCTCCTCTCCTTGAGTTCACCCGCAATACACGTCTCGCCAGGAATGCTCATCAGTTTACCCTTAAGCCTACTTTCGGACGCACAGTGAAATCAAGAGACTCGTTTTTTAGCCGCACCACACGAATATGGAATGCTCTTCCCAGCTCTATATTCCCCATAGATTACAATCCGCAGATGTTTAAGACCAATGTGCACAGGTACCTCTCTCTCTCTCTCCCTCTATTCCGTCGGCCCGTGCTGTGTCTTGACCCCGGACAATTAAGGTTATTAATAACCCCTGAGCACGCGCAAATTATTAACCGCTGCATTTTTGCACTCGGGAAGCCACTGCGGAATAAAGCCATTTCTGGAAGAACCAAAATGTCACTATTTCACTGCCTTGATAGTCCCAGTCTTGCTGAATGGCGCAGAAGCATGGACACTAACTAAAGTGGACGAGCATATTCTTGGCCGCTTTGAGAGAAAAATTCTTCCAATTATCTTCGGTCCCGTATGTACGGACGGTGTTTGGAGGAGGAGTGTACGTGCTGTACAGCGACAGATCGTCGAACGAGCTTGAATCTCTCGTCTCAGATGGCTAGGTCACGCTAGGAACGAATGGACATCAATGCTTCGGCCCGGAAAGTCTTCGACTTCAACATCGAGGAACAACGCGGTAAGGGAAGACCACGTCTACGGTGGAGCACGCAGCTAGTAGGGGACCTAAACAAGTTGATCGTGCGTGGCTGAACGTGCAACTAGCACAAGACCGAGCTAGATTGAGAGGCATGTTGGCTGAGGCCTACGTCCACCCCGGACTGTAGCGCCAGCCAAAGAAGAAAAAGATGAAGTTGTTTCTGAGCCATGACAATGCCTCAAGGAGCTTCAAAGGGCAATATTGAGATCTTGGGAATATGCACCTGCACCGACCCCTTCGTTAGTCTTCGATCCGTCTGTGAAAATACGCAGAGGATCATCCAATGTCTGCCTATCAGACATCCAGTTCGATCTGGAAGGAATGCTGATCGAGAATTTTTTCTCGAAGATAGCCTGGGGTATTAGGCTGTCAGTGTCGCTAGGAAGGAAGTTGAATCCCTTGGGAATGGTTGAGTGGCCGATGTTGAGTTCGGACCACAGTCGGAGTGTTTTGAGTCTCAAGGCTGTGCTGGCTGCTGTTTACTTTCCGATTATTTCCAGTTGTGGCGGCCCGTGGCATTGTGGGTATGTGCGCTTACCCCAACCTCGACGTCGTAGGTTCGATTCCCGCTCTGTGAGACAAAAACAATTTTCACGGCCCCACCTCTTTCGAGTCACTGACAATGCTCCTGTCTAGAAAAAGCTCCTCAAGCTTGGCCTTCGAAGTAGGCATAAAATAGAACGCTCAACACGAGTTGTAGCTGAGAAGCTAGACCCTGGCTCTCTACGCGCTGTAACGCCACCCATATTATTGTTAAATTTATAAGATGGAGGAGAATATTCACTGCGTCTGACGGAGTGCTCCGCTTATGCACAAGCAGAGCAGTCTTTGTACTCGATTGAGTGCCTTGCAGGTGATAGCTTTGTTTAGTGCTGTCTACCAAACTGAGACTCCATACAGAAGTGTCTGTCTGACAATACAGTCAGCGATGCGTGGTTGTAAGCCCCAAGGAGGAGACTAAACGCAGAATGAATCTTGCCAATCGCTGGATATTTGGGCTTAAGAGGCAGTTATAAGTTAGAAGAGCTCTTCGAACGGGCATGCAAGCACCTTGGTCATCTCAGTTCTGATCTAAGGCACAAAAGCATGGACAATTTGCAAGCTAGATGCAAGAATTCCTGGTCTTTTCGAGAGAAGAGCTCTGCAGACTATCTTTGGGTCTGTTTTTAGAGTCTGCATGAGTAGATTGAACCATGAACTGTACGTACACACGCTACCACGGTTCTGTCATATGACGAGCATGAAGTAGAGGCTAAGAGGTTACAACCTCACAATGGGCATGGGAACCTTAATGGGAGGTGTCTTACGCCGTTCATCTATCCTTTCTCCTTGAACAGGGTAGCCACTAGCCATCTCCGGGATATGGCTCTGTCTTGTAGGCGTTCTGTATTGAAGACAGTGGAAGACTCCTTGGGCATTGTTGCTAAGTCGTCGATGATGAAACATTCTTTGTTCGGTCCTCGTTCACCGCTGAACCTATTTCTGCCGCAACAGATTCAATGATGGCAACTCGCTCTGTTCTGCCAATCGCCTCACTCTCGTCTGCGTTAACTGAGTAACACACCAAGCATAAGCGCAGCACCTACTCTCCCCAAAAATCCTTGAATTAAATTGAAACCATCTCCTTGCAACCTCCCTGCAACCAACAAATGCCCCACCCTGTACACCGCCACGAGTGTCTGTCACAACATGTCATTTCCCAATCACAGCAGCAGCCAGACAGCATTCTCGTCAGTAATCAAAGCCCTAAAGCATCTCGACGTGAACGACAACTCGCTCGCTGCACGTTGGCCCGTGAAGCATGCGATTTCATGTCCTTCAGTATGAATATCACTTTCGAAGTGCCGGCGAACTTTCGTCGGCATTAAGTCTCGAAAGACGACACAGCAGCATATTGTCTGGTTAAGCTGTCACGACTGCCTGCCCGTCTTCATCGGTCACTTTCTCTCTTCTGCGAATCAGTCACGTCTGCCGACTGCCAGGGAGTCAGCTTAAGACGCCACCCAGCGAGGGGGAGGCGAGCAAACTTTAAGGGAAAAGAAAACCCCACCAGATCCGTTCAACCGAGTAAAAGTTATTAAAAGGGAAAAACTTCCTGCCAAACTGTTCGCAAGTAATGAATCCGTCTCGCAGCATGCCTTCCCCATGGGATCTGCATACAAATGGAACCTCCCCCCGGCGGTGGGGGGATGAAAAACTTTCCATCAAGGATCTGGTGTCTGCGACGGCGACGCGTATGCACATCCGTCGGGAGTCCGTGTGCATCCCAACCCCAGCGCTTCGCCTAATTAACTTAATTAAGTGACAAGCTATAAATTATTGAACTCCTCCCTGTGTCCTGGCGGGCAATGCACTTCGCCACTCCCCCGTCTGCTGCCGGGCATAATTCTGTTAAGACCCGGCCCAGGGACTCATAAGCCCATCCAGCGATGAAAATTGAATATCGACAAGGAGCAGAAAGCCGGAATCCGGATTTGGAGGGACTCCACTCTCCGGGGAGGCCTGTGCGCCTCTCCATCGATTACTCGCATCCTTTGTGGGGATTTAATTAAATTTGTTTTCAGCGAACGGCATCGACACTGCAACTGATGGGATACAGTTGACCTGGCAGCAGTGGGACGGTCCGCGCAGCAAAAGGACACGAGCAGCAGTGAACCAAAACAAAATGCGGAAGGATGCACTACAACTCACCGACAAGGATCATTGAGGAGAATAAAAGAATTTTCGGTTTCGAGGGTGTCTTCGGTGAGTTCGTGAGTTTTGTCTGTTGTTTACTGGTTTGCTTCGGTTTGGTTGCGCTTGTTCTTGTGCCATTGTCCTTGACAGGACGACGAGTGGGTGTGGGTGGGTGGGTGTGTGTGTGTGCAGCCTTGCAGTGCCGAGTGCCGGTTCTTGTTTACTTGAGAGTTTGTCACGTAACTGCTGGGAAATGGGAACCGGGGGGTTGGGCAAGGGCACTTAGCGTCAAACGAATGCAGGATACGTTTTTAAGTGATTTTTGAGTTTCAGTTTGCGTTTCA
Source organism: Eristalis arbustorum (assembly GCA_916610145.1). Lineage (NCBI taxonomy): Eukaryota > Metazoa > Arthropoda > Insecta > Diptera > Syrphidae > Eristalis > Eristalis arbustorum. The sequence goes on along the minus strand of OU744316.1, from coordinate 86,519,009 downwards.
GTTTGTCGGCGCAGCGGGTGCGGTCGGGTCACAAGTGCCCGCTAATGGCTGGTGGATGCATTCAGTTGAGCTGTAAATCTCTTCGGTTGACAACGGACTAAGTGCACTCGCTGGGAAATGGATTAGTTGGCTCCCTTTGAAGGATGCCTTTCAGAGAAAAACACGCAGTTTTTATTTTTGGTTTCGTAGTTACGTGGTGGATGCTGTGCGTGTTCTGGTTTTTTGTTTGAAGGGGAAGTGGTTAGATGGCAAAGGATAACGAATGTCGATGGTTCGACTCATGGGGAAGCAAGCTGTGCATTGGAGGGGAGGAACGATAGGCGGACAACATGGTCCTCGATCTATACACAAGCCATTTTGCAACTTTTCATACTACCTTGACTCGGAGTCTACCACCGTATGTCGTATGAATTGCCGCCCGCTTTTCTTTAGCTGCTGTACAAGGCTCAGCTCGCTGAAAGCGAGGCAAGTAACTGCGGCAAAAAGTTGAGTCAATTGTTTCAAGACTGATTTTATTTTCCAAAACTCGAGAAGTGTATAACTCTATAACTTAACTGGCTTCCACGTCGCATGAATCAGAGACCATACCATTTGACACATTTTGCCATCTGAAGCAATACGAAGCAGTAATACAATGGCTGTGATGCTTATTGTGTACTGTGTACTTGCATTGGATCACGCCATAAATTCATCGAACATGAATTGTTATCCCTTTCATGCCAGGTGTAGTATGGGTACAATATAAGCGTCATCTACCTACAACCTATTAAGTATTGACGGAATAAATTTGAAAACTTGCTCAGTCTGTCCTGAAACCAAAGTCAGCTCACTTTATTCTGCATTGGACGTCTCTGCAATAGAAAAATTATATTCGAGTCCGTGACTTGTGGCTTGGTGAAGTGCACAATCAATATAAAACGTTCTACTTGTCAAAACAAAAAAAAAGACTCATGTAGTTCCCTAAATTTTAATTAGTTGATATTTTATATGAAGCCTTTGATGTTTATTTAGAGGTCTGTGTTGTAAAGATGAAATTCACTAATGAAAGCTCATGTTGTTCAGAAACAACGTCACGCTCCTATGGAGCTTCTCAAACAGCTTCGACATTTTGTTTGTCATTAGAAAAATGCTTGCATGTCAAATGCTTCGGATAATTTTAAAGGTGTCTTATCTCCACATGTTCCCGACAAAAGAACGGAGCACGACGAAGTATATAGACCTTCGGTTGTTTCGCATTACAATAAACACACGGGTGATGTCGACATAGCAGACATATTTTAGAGCAATATAAACTCGACACCTCCTCCTACCTAGCTTTGAAGAAGTCGGTACAGCCATTAAAAGGCTGAAGAAATAAAAAGGCGCATGCTCAGATGGATTACCGTCGGCGCTTTTCAAAGCTGGTGGCAATATTCTGGTAGGGAACACCTTTGGGAAGACGAAAGCCTGCCAGACGGCTGGAATATCAGTACGGCTTCCGGCCCAGTAAATCGACTTCATACCAATTATTCACACTAAGGCAAATCCTGGAGAAGTGCAGCAATTTTAATTCGACATCTAAGGTTTCTTATCGATTCTGAACCAGAGCATTCAACGTAAGGAACTGTTCAAAGCGATGGAGGAATTCGGGAACACGGAGAAAAAATTGTTCGCTAACACACATGTACATGATGCACACTGCAGTTCGGCTTTGCAGTGTGGGCCGACTTTGGCCTCTGAGCCGGTTGAAAACTGCACCGGATTTTGGCAAGGAGATGCGCTGTCATGTGATATCTTCAATGTGGTATTGGAGAAAATAGTGCGGCGGGCGCCTGTAAGCATGGAAGGCACTATCTTCTACAAGTCAGTCCAGCAGTTGGGATACGCTGATGACATCGACATTATCGCGCGGTTCCAAGGCGTCGTAGAGGAAGCTTTCACGGCAATTGAGGAAGAGGCGAAACGAGCTGGTCTAAGGTTCAACGAGGACAAAACCAAATATATGCTGCCGAGCAAAAAACGATCCCCCGCACGCCACCTAGGTGAAAAGGTTATAATCGACAATTTCAATTTCGAGGTAGTAAAGGAGTTTGTCTACCTCGGGCAAACGGAAACTCCATTACAGACATTGTAGTGGAGATCCGACGTAGTCAAAACGACTGGGCTCGAAACTCCTGACTCGAAGGACCAAAGTCATGCTCTACAAAACCCTTATTCTGCCAGTCCTACTTTATGGAGCCGAAAGCTGGACATTAAGACTGCAGGGCTGATTCTTGGTGCCTTCGAAAGAAAAATTCTACGTCGGATATATGGTCCCTTCTGTGAGGAAGGCGAATGGAGGAGCAGACACAACCGCGAGCTCTACCATCTGTACCGGGATGTGAATTAAGTCCGGAATGCAACAATCCGTCGATTACACTGGGCTCGACAGTTTCGATCGAATGAACAACAACGCTCCACCAAAGAGGGTCTTCGAATCCAAGCCTCCTGCTTCGAGAAGGAGAGGAAGACCGAACTTCCGGTACAGAGACCAAGTCATCGCGGATGTAAGAGAGCTTGGCCTTGATGACTGGAAGCAGCGTGCCCAGGACCGTCACCGATGGAAGGCAGCAATTGCTCAGGCTTTCATGTCTCGTCTGCTTAAGAAGTAAGTGATGGAAAGAAGGGATAGGAAAAGACAAGCACAAGTCAAAAAGCTACCACTTGCCATTCCGAATGATGACGCGATTAGAAAATTCATTTTTCAAAAGAAGCACGCCACTAAAAAAGACTTAAAGAGAGCAGTGTATCCATAGTCCACAGAGTGAGCAGAAAGAACTGATGAAGGAACATGGACGGGTGTTTTTGGGCGCCGGACATAGTACTACGAAACGCACCAGCAATCTTTTAAGCAGAACTATACGCCATAGGTTAGTTTAGGTAAGGTTATTGGGCTGAATCAACGAAATTCCTAGCACACTTAGACCATTGCTGGTCCATTGCGATATCGATTGCCGTTGACCAGGGCATACACCCGAACAACTGCGTCATCCAGCCATGGAATGAAGGGCAGGCAATTTGGGCCTCCATTCAGTCATACAAAAAATCATCGCGCCTGATAGCCTCATCAAGAGCTTAACTGTTGAAACGATGGACGATAGGAAAATAACTTTTCATGGGAAGAACATTAAAAAAAGACTGCAAATCATTAGAAATTCGTAGTACAGCACATAAGTTGAACCAAAAAAATATTCGCTTGGCACTTCTGTACAACGCTCCCGTATCAAGGAACTCTAAAGATCATGTCTATATCCTCTTTGTCAGCAAAGCTACTCTCCTAGCCTCTATCAAATCACTTCAAAGCTAATATGGACCTCATTTTGGTAATAGGCACGCAGCGGTCAAACAGGATACGAACGAGCGGAGCTTCTTCTTCTTCTTCTTATGGAGCTACAGTCAGAGATGAAACTGGGCTTCAGCCAACTAGCCTATCCAAATGGGACGAGCCAGCTGCTTCCAATATCGCACTCCAAGTTGGTGGAGGTCCTTCTCTACTTGAGTGCGCCATCGGGTTTATGGTCGTCCTCTATTGGGTTGTCCCACTGTTTCGGAGTCGAAGACTCTTCGGGCTGGAGTTGTACAAGCGCTCTACATGGCCTATATTATTATGATTAGACTTCTTTTGCAGGTTCAGCTTCTTTCACTTCCGGCTTTGCAACGAGTTTCGCCATCTTTTTTCTTCTCGTTCGCCTTACGTTTGGCTTCCTTGTGCTTTTTGCGATCTTCCTTTCCCTTCTTCTCGAGCATCTCTTTGAACCGATCGTCACAAGGATCCACCTTGAAGCATCCTCAACCAAACGTTCCATTCGCTTTTTAGTCGCCAATGCATCCTACTCCTTTTTGGCGATCTATGCAATCAAAAGCCGATCTTCACTGTTACAGTTTCTCCAAGTTCCCGCTTGGCATTCTCTTCGGCTGCCGCTTGCTTCATCATTTCCTGGAGAGTGTGTGGAACCACTTCTGTTTTTCGAAGGCTTCCTGTTTGGAGAAACATATTCTAGGATCCACCCCGCTGGATAATCCATAACGTTCCAACTGCTTTCTCTGGTATTTCTCTGTTAGATGAGGCCAGGCCTGGACCTCTTTGGCGTTGAATCCGTAGACGCATGCCCAGGCTCATGTCGCAGTATAGCTCGTACAGTTCGTGGTTGAATCTTCTTCTATAAGAACCTTCAACGTAAACAGGACCAAAGATTGAACGCACAACTTTTCTCTCGAAGAGACCAAGTGCGTCTTCATCCGCTCTTGAGATAGTCCAAGCTTCCGCGCCATACAGCAGGACAGGGATGTTCAAGGTCTTATATAATGTCTTTCGAGAGAGGGCTCTAATTGCCTCTTGAGCCCAAAGAAACAGCGGTTGGCAACAGTTATTCTGCGTTTAATCTCGGTACTGATGTTATTCGTAGTATTAACTTGGGAACCAATGTAGACGACGTCTTTTACCATCTGGAAGTTGTAGCTGCCTTTGATGACGTCCTGACCGAGTCATCGAAGTTGTGTGCCTTTTTGTGATGACGGCATGCACTTCGTTTTGCCCTCATTCACCGCCAGACCCGTTTCAGTACCAGCAAACGCTCCATTGACGGTACGCTGAGTTCGACCAATAGTGTCTATATCTTCCGCGTATGCTAACATCGTCACGAATTCGTTACCGACCTTGATGGAACAGCGAGAGTCCCCCATCGTCATCCTGCACAACCTGACGAGTTTGGCAGAAATATCAATACTGGACATGGTGCTGTATAGCACGTCTCTATGCACGCTGTCAGTGCAGCTTTTAAATCGACGAGGTGGTGGGTGCCGATCTGCACTTCTGCGGACTTTTTTCATGACCTGCTGTAGTGTTGACGAGGTCTGTTGAGGACTTTCTCGACCTGAAACCGCACTCATACGGACCTATCAGATTGTTAATGAACGGCTTTAGGCGGGTATACTTATACGTGATCTTAAGAAGGCTTATTCCTCTATAATTGGCAAAGCCAAAGGGGTCTAAAGGCCCTAAGCTTCCTAACTCTGTTCAACACAACTGCACTTACCAACTACTCGACCGATCCGCTTTTTCCCTCTAATCGATCATATGCACTCAACCTTGCGTCAAACGATCTACCTGTTTCCCTACAATCAGCTGGTCCATAGGATAGGCCCATAGTTCTCCTGTCTGCATGAGATTTCGCTGTTTGGAGGGACAGGAAGAGAGTTGAGTTGGTTAAGGGCCAGGTCCCTCCCGTGCTGTAACGCAATGAGGACAAGAAGACCACCACAGGTTACACGACACGGTGGCAACATGACAGCATAATTTTGCAACTTATTATAAAGGGTGATTACATTTTTTGGGCCGATGCTGAATGTGAACCACTTTTGTGCATTTCATTTGACATTTCTCATTTTTCAGACTAACTCAATTTGATTCATGGAATGATACACAATCGAGCAACGCGTTAAAGTTATTCAGGCTTATTTTGAAAATGGGCGTTCAAATCAAAATGCATATCGTGCACTTCGTGATTTTTTCGGTCAACTTGATCGTCCAAATGTGCGTACAATCGGAAAAATCGTGCAAAAATCAACCGGGTCTGTAGGAGATGTGAAAGTGCATGCTCGTACAGCTCGTACTGAAAATATTGCTGTTGTTCGCGATAGTGTGGCTGAAAAGCCGTCCACCTCAACTCGTCGTCGTGCCCAACAATTGCACCTCTCACGCTCGTCGTCGATGAACATTATGCACAAAGACTTGCATATACACTCCTTACAAGGTGCAATTGACTTAAGAACTAAAGCCTCTTGACCATTTCAAGCGTCGTCAATGGTCAGAATGGTGACAAGAAATGGCACGAGTGCATGGTCAATTTTCGAAAAAAATCATCTTCAGTGATGAGGCATATTCTCACCTCAGTGGATTCGTCTATAAGCAGAATCGCCGCATTTGGGCGAATGATAATACAAGAGTGAGTGTTGGAAAACCACTGCACCCACAAAGAGTGACTGTTTTGTGCGGTTTATGGGCAGGTGGCATCATCGGGCGGTATTTTTTCCAAAATGTGGCCGGTCGGGCGGTACTGTGAATGGTGTTCACTATCGTGAAGTGGTAACGAACTTTTTATGGACCGATTTGGAGGATATGAATGTAGACGATATGTGGTTTCAACAGGACCGTGCCACTTGCCACACAGCTCACGAAACAATGGCTCTTTTGAGCGACAAATTCAATGGCCGTGCTATCTCACGTGGTGGCGATGTCAATTGGCCACCAAGACCATGTGATTTGACACCGTTGGATTATTTCTCTGGGGTTATTTGAAAGAAAAGGTGTACGTCGATAAGCAAGCAGCAATTCAAGAGCTAAAGGTTGACAGACAGACAGAAAGAAGTGTTTTACGTGATCTCCTGCCGTTAGGCTTATATCACGAAGTCATTTAATCTTTGAACCATTTTACGACGCTGGACCAGACGCCTTCAGTAGGAATCTAAGGTTCCAAATTTAGAATTAAGCTTATGGATCTATTTCTCCACCTTGGTAGGGTGGCGAGGCCCATCTAACACCTCTGCAACTCTTTGGGTCGTAGCACCCGGTTGTTATCTGCAACTCCACATTGACTTGAATCAATACCTTTCACGTCGGAGAGTCGCAGATGCCCATATCCTTAGGTTAGGTAGTAGTGGCTGACTGCTGCAGAGCAGTCACACTTAGGCCAGAGTAGGCCCATTGTGATACCACGCGGACTGACTTCTCCTCACGCTGGAACCAGTTGGTGCTGCTGATGGCCCATAGCCTTAATAGACAAGATTAACTCCCAGACATGCAGGTATATCTCCACTTCTCCCCGCGACTTTGGGTGTTAAGCCACAGCCACGATGCTCCCACTTGGGGACCAACCTCAAGCGATCAGGATGAAACCTATGCTGGTCTCACGGGCGCAAGCCTGATCTCCCGTCGCACCAGACTATAGACTCTGGTCAAGCTACCAGTAGGAGCAATAACATCCCGGGACTGGCCGCCATTGTTATAAAGCCAAGACTTATTGTGCAGTATCTATAAAAAGATAAGGCACTTACCTACCTTATTCCACTGTTTGCGAGCTTGAAACCGTCATTTTGACAAGCAACGGAGTAGGTTATTTCCGAAACCATTAGCTATTAGCTCAGAATTTTAGTCGCCCTTTACGACAGGCATGCTTAACCTCGGGTATATTCTACGATCCCTACCCGAAGGGGGAGCTAAAGGATGAGATAAATTAACGACATAGAATCTCAATTATGCTTCTAACGTCAGAATTTGCTGCGTTTGAGAAATATCAAAGTTTCTATGGAGAGTCTTAATTCGAACGTTTTCCACGATGGCCTCAAACGCATTCACCTTACCGACAAGTGAACAATTCACCTCGAACGTATTCAACGATCCCAAGTTGTGAAGTTTAGTGAAACGTTCCGCGCCGCCTTTTCCAGGATATAGGTGATAGTGATCCGACCGTCAAAAATGATTCCATTGATTTGTTCGAAGACAGACGTGACGATCTCTACGGATCGACCTAAGCTTTCGGTGCTCTCGTGCTGGTAGGTAGATGGAACCACTTATAAAAATTGAAATGGATGTGGTACAAAGGATATAGTTATTCTTTGGTTTCGCCGATCTAGTTTCGTTCAAATTCAAGCGGTTGTCAAGCTCACTGATGCTGTCGCTAACCTAGTAACTTTCTTCTTCTTCTTTGTGTGGCGCTACAGTCCGGGGTGGACCTGGGCCTCAACCAACATGCCAATCCAGCCAGCACGATCTTTCGCCAGCTGCCTCCAGTTGCGCACACCAAGTTGGTTGAGGTCCTTCTCCACTTTTGTGCGCCACCTTAAACGCGGGGGTCCTCTGTTGCGTTGCCCGACAGATTCGGATTCGAAGATTCTTCGGGCCGGAGCTGTGGTGTCCATACGCTCTACATGACCTAGCCACCGTAGGCGTTGGATCCGTAGACGCCTAACTAGGCTCATGTCGCTGTACAGCCCGTACAGTGCGTGATTGAATCTTTTCCTCCAGAACCCGTCAACACAAACAGGACCAAAGATCGTGCGTAGAATTTTTCTGTCAAAGAGACCAAGGACTTTTTCATCCGCTTTCGAGATTGTGTTCTCCATCGTCATCCTGCACAACCTGACGAGATTGGCAGGAATGTCAAAACTAGACATGGCGCTGTATAGCTCGTCTCTATACACGCTGTCTTATGCGGCCTTGAAATCGACGAACAGATGTTGAGTGTCGATTTGCATTTCTTGGGTCTTTTCCAGGATCTGCCGTAGTGTGAAGATTTGGTCTGTTTTGGACTTTCCTGGCCTGAAGTCGCACTGACATGGATTATTAATGAACGGCTTCAGGCGGGTACACAAACCGGCAGAGAAGGTCTTATACGCGATGTTAAGAAGACTGATCCCTCGATTGTTGGCGCAGTTGAAGGGGTCTCCTTTCTTGTGGACCTAGTAACTTTAGGTTAGGTTAGGTTAGGTTAGGTTAGGTTGTAGTGGCTGACTGATATCTTTTGTTTTAAGGCAGGTGGTGCCTTCTAGCCATTTGTCGTTGGTGGTATTAATTGTATGAATCTTTAAAAGATGATAAGCTGTAGCGATCGGCATGGAAGGTGGTACCCCTGCTATCGATAAGGATGAGGTTACACCACACCTAGCGAGTTCGACGGCTTTGCAGTTTCCTGGTATGTCACAGTGTCCCGGCACCCACATGAGGTGAATGTTAAAATGCTCGGCCATCTCGTTAAGAGCCTGGGATGTCTTAGAGTAGAACATGACATTGTCCAGGGATCTTATGGCGGCCTGACTATCGGAACAAATGGTGATATCCCTTTTTGATATCACATCGTTTTTAAGCCAAGACATCGCCTCTTTAATCGCTATGGTTTCTGCCTGAAAACCGCTACAGTGATCAGGGAGCTTCACGGAGATAGCAATGTTGAGGTCTTGTGAATAGACACCCGCACCCACCCCTTCTTTTGTCTTTGATCCATCCGTGAAGATGCGCAGAGGATCTTTCAGTGTTTGCATGTCAGTCATCCAGTCCGATCTGGAGGGAATACTGATTGAGAATTTCTTTTCAAAGATGACTTGGGGTAGTAGGCGGTCGGTGTCGCCAGGTAGGAAATTGAATTCCTTGAGAATAGTTGAGTGGCCAGTGTTGAGTTCGGACCACAATCGAAGTGTTTGGGGTCTCATGGCTGTACTTGGTGCTGCTTGTTTCCCGAATATTTCCAGAGGTGGGAGATGGAGGAGAATATTCAGTGCGTCTGACGGAGTACTTCTCAGTGCCCCGCTAGGGGCCACAGGCAGGCCAGTCTTTGTAGTAACTTTAAGTAACTTTAAGTAACCTTAAAATAGTTATCAATCTAAACCATAAATATAACAGTTGGCTGAGCAAACGATGAATTCTTGCGGGGAAAGAACGAAAATGATTCATAAAAAAATCGTGCGTCCAATGCATTCCTTTACACCTATTGACTGTGTAACAAATGAAGGCGAAGCAACTACTCAACTGACTCATTTGAATCTGAATCTAGAATTCACTCTGCACGACGTTGGTGGTATGAGTGGAACGACAATAAAACAAATTGCGCTAGCCCCATCCTGGACATCGATGGAACTACCATTTCAACTCAAGCTCGAAAGAGTCTCCAGCAAGTTAAGCTTGCTGACGAAGTTCCGACTCATCGAGAAGCTTATGAAAGCAAATTCGCAATGTTCCTTAGAAGTAGCTCACCTATAGCGGCCCTCACATGGCCAAACATACCGGGCATGACAGTTTTAGCTTTGATCGTGTGAAAGCAAGAAACCACGGCAGAAGGACAATTCTTGTCCTTGACTTCAATTGCAGTGAAGTTGCCTGCGCCACCTTGAGTAACAGAAAAACCTTAGCTCCCTCCGTTCAAAATCAACATCGGCCCTTAAAATGTAACCAGCCTTAATAACAGAATAGGCATACAAATATTTTTTGTACTAAGCAATTCACTCATACAATTGGTTTGAAAGACTATAGAAAAAACAAATCTTATTGTCAAACACAACAGCCTCACATTGCCGCGTCCCACACTGCTCCGTCCATCTTCAAGTCGAGATTCAACTTATGTCAGCTCTCCTGTTCAGTGTCTAAGACTTAGCTAAGGCAGCCGTCGATGGTTGACAGTCCTGGGCAAATTGGTTGCAGTCGTCAGAGCTTGCTTGATCCTCACAGGCAGTTCCATATCTTCGACCCAGGTTTTCCACCAAGGATCTGTTGATTTCGGTCCTTCGAATGAAGAGTTTTGACCACCATTAATTTCGACCCGAGGCAGATCGTATGTTAAAAGAAGGACTAATACTGGCCCAAGTTTGCATCCACGTGGTACTTCAAAAATTCGTCTTGTGTTGCGACTAAAATTTTATTTCAGTTTTAGTCTGACTCATCTTTCACTTAATAGTCTTAGCTTTGCACGTCCCTTTCCAGTTGGGCATGTCAACGGAGGCATGGTCTTTCTTTACCACGTTATCACTCGAAGCAAGGGTCGAAGGACTTGCTAGAACAAGGACGTGGTTGTTTATGTTCAAGCTTTCATCGAAGGTACCTACAAACACTTTAGAGCTTCACTTAATACCTCCTTTGTCAAAAAAACGTACAAGCACGTAAGGCAATTAAAGTGACAAAGGATAACCCATAAGACCAGATGTCCTCCCCAAAGAAGATTATTTCAAAGAACCTCGCCCAGAGTCCCCACTCAAAACTGCGAACCCATATGCGGATGAATGCGGAGCCGAAAATTAAAACACACACAATTTCTCCTCAATGTCCTGCCCCCAGACAGTCCCTGCTGAGTGCCTTCTCACGTCATCTCCCAGCCCCCGCATTAGATGCAATTACAACTCAATCTCGGTGTAAAGATTCCTGCAGACCTAGAGCCCGAGACCCGAAGGCGAGCAATTTATGAATGCACCGGTCGGACGGTCCTTTTCATTTCCTCTCCACTCGGCTTCTAATAAATCACAACAGAAAATGGAATTCACTGCGGCCCGAGCACACGGCACTAGAGACTGGACGTCGTCGGGACACACATGCGACCGCTCGGAATTCCATTTAAATATTTTCAATGCTCGTCCGTACAGCATCCGGCATGGCCTCAGAAATCATAACCTCCACCAGTCCCCTCCGGCTGCTGACGACTGCAATTCGGCTTCGTTCTGCCTTGTCTTTATTTGTCGCACATAACGCCGAAGAGGAAATTGCAAAATCAATATCCGAGCACGATGAGCGTGCCTTCCATTACCGTGATGATTCATCGAAAACCGTGCCATCTTCTGCTGGATATCCGGGAGACGGGCGATGGAAGCGAGCAACGAGATGACTCTCCTTTGGGCGCTAAGGCAGCGAAATGTGAAAACAATAAAAGCGGCGAAGAAAAAACACCGCCTCCTGTGTCCCACGTTCTGTGTTTGACCTCGTTACAGCCACTGCCACCATCACATGTACGTGGGCGTCGGGTGCGTGGGCAGGTGCCTCACAAATGTGCTCTGTAAACAGGTGTAGCGCCGGCGGCGAATTTCCCAGTGGCCGATAAAAAATAAAAACCCTAATCGCATCGCTCATGAATTACGGATGTCTTGGCGGTCGATCGTCAGCGCACGGGGTGGGTGGCTGAGGTGATTCGAATCAGCCACCTTCCTAGTGCATGCGACAGATGTGCGCGCCTATCGGTCGACATGCGAAAGTCCTCATTTGCAGCGCCGGCACCACTCGGACCGGATTATACCGGACTTAGCCGATTAATTACACGCCTCCCCCGCCTTTGCGCGGGTGTCATCAGGAACCATGTGTTCGGCTTCGTGTGTCACAGTGGCTTTTGTCAACGTGAAATGCGCGTCGGAATTTTGTGATCCTTAATGCCGTTGACGGGCCGTGGCTGTGTGTCGTTGTCGCTGCCATCCGCCTTAACAGGATATCCGGGCGGGTGGGTGGCTTTTGTGTTCATTCTCAGGCGCGTTACTTTCTTGCGTTGCCCGTGATTGTGCCTTGCGTGTGTGCGTTGGCCCAGATTTCCTCTCTCTCTCTCTGTCTCGTGGAGGTCCGCAACGCGTCGCACACAGCGAGCACAGCAGCGACGTTAAATGGTGGTAGAGCACACAAAAGGACTTAACTTGATTACATAATATTGACTTGAAAACTGCGCTGTGGTGCGGCGGTACCGTCGGAGGGTGGGATGCTGATGGTGTGCCGAGTTAAAATTGCGTGAGATCTAACTCGGCTTGGGCTTCGCCTTCACAGGATTACGGATGCACGGTGCTGGGAGTGGGGGTTGTTTAGCTGCTATGAATGAAGATGGAAGTGCTTGATTTGCTCGGGCGTGTGGATCATCTGTTTCCGGGTGGCCTGCGATGGTAATTGGCGAGCTTCAGCGAGGGAATCTGACCTCTCAGTCGGGCGGGTGTTCTGATTTCTAAACAAGAATCCTGAATCTTGATTAAAGTTAATGCAACATTAAGCAATTTAGACCCCGTCTGTAATCCGGGGGAGCATTGTTAAGCACTGTTCATGATGATGGCGGAAACTAGAGCGCCCACGCCCATCAATTCGATGGTAAACAGTGTCAGTTCAGTGGAGGATCGGGGGTGGGCTGGTGAATGACAACGAGCTCCTCCGTGGCCCTGAGCCAAGATATTGTAAAATTTCAAACAGTGGGCGACAGTGTGGGTCGGTCTGTGCTGAGAAATCGTTAAATGGCGGTGTGTTTATGGAAAAAGGAGATTGTTTGTGTTCCAGGATTCCCAGCCATGTAAGCTCGAGGCCATAAATTAGACTTCTGGTCGGACGGGGAGAAAGTTGTGTCTGAGAAGCGTGAGTGGGAGGAAGTCCTTGCCGGCGCGGTGGTACCAATTGATTCTTGTCAAGAGCTAGTTGTGCGCTCTGACTTATCTATTTCTGGTTTCTTCGCATTTTGGGAACCGTTGGTGAGGCCCGCGTCCCTCTCGAAAAGAGCTTGTCGCCCACAAACGAAATTCGGTCAAACTTCGATAAGTCGAATTTTGATAACTCGTATGCCCGATATATCAATTTTTTGAGGCAAGTGGTGGTTCAAGGTAAAAACTAAAGCAAAACCCAGAAATATCTGTTTTCATACTAGTTTTCCTTGTTCTACTACTTCCTCTTAAAACTAACCGGTCTTCCGTTACGGATATCCAAACTTTGACTGTTGGCAGCGGCCATATTGTGAAGCTCCTCCCAACAACTTCTACTTCTTCTTCTTTGTATGGCGTTACAGCCAGGTTGAACCTGGGCCTCAACCAACAAGCCTCTCCAACTAGCGCGATCTCTGGCTAGCTCTCTCCAGTTGTTCGACGAAGTCCTCTGTTGCGTTGCCCCACAGGTTCGGATTCGAAGATGCTTCGGGCCGGACCTGAGTCGTCCATATGATCTACATGGCCTAGCTACCGCAGACTATGTATCTAAAGACGCCTGGCTAGGCTGCTGTCGCTAAAGTCCGTACAATTCGCGGTTGAATCTTCTTCTCCAGAACCCTTTGAGATGATCAGTGTATAGAGTCAACATGGTCCTTCGAGAGAGGGCTCTGTTACTTAGTTGCCTCTTGTGCCCAAAGAAACATCGATTGACAAGAGTTCCGCTAAGCTTGATCTCGGTACTGTTGTTATTTGTACAATTTACCTCTGAGCAGAGGTAGATGAAGTCCTTGACTACCTCGAAGTTATAGCCGCCCCTTGTAACATTGTAACTTGGCCAGCATATACTTCGTTTTGCCCTCATTTTAGCCGCTTCCGTCTCAATGTTAGCAAATGTCTCACTGACGGTTTGCTGAGTTCTGCCAATCGCGTCAATGTCATCGGCGTATGCTAACAGTTGTACGAATATCGTGCCTCTGGTGTTGGGGAGAGAGTTTTGATTTGTTCCAGGACGATTATGAAGAAATCACATGATTGTCTAAAACTCTTTTGACCTTAAAGGTCTCGGTGAGTTCGTTACCGATCTCGATGGATCAGCGAAAGTTCTCAATCGTCATCCTGAACAACCTGACAAGATGTTAAAAAAACTGATCCCTCGATAGTTGGCGCAATCAAAGGGGTCTACTTTCTTGTGGATCGGGCAAACGATACTAAGATTACACTCGTCGGGAATGCTTTCCTCCGAACATATCCTACAGATGAGCTGGTGCATGCGCCCAACCAGATCATCTCCAGCTGCTTTAAACAGTTCCGCGGACAATCCGTCCACTCCAGCAGCTTTGTTCGACTTCAGTCTCGATATCGCTACCTTGACTTCGTCTAGATCGGGGGGACGGAATTCTCGTCTATCGTCGTCCATTGCGTGGAGTGAAACATTCTGCCTGACAGCGGTATTGGTGTCCTCTTCGCCGTTAAACAGTCTGCAGAAGTGATCCTTCCAGATACTCAGTAGTGACAGCGACTCTACTACCAGTTGTCCCTCTTCGTTCCGACAGGCTTCTGTCCGATGGTTAAGCCCTTTGCTAGTTGCTTTACTTGTTGGTAGAACTTTTGGACATCGTTTCTGCTGGAGCACTTCTCTATCTCCTCGAAGGCGCGCTTCTCATGCTCCTTCCTTTTCTTTTTGAGAAGCCGGTGCTCTTCCCTTCTTTTAAGTTCGTAGAGCCCACGAACCGCTCTCGTTATTTTATCCAGAGTCGCCTTGAATGCTGAATGCGCCCGCGGGCACTCACTGTCAAACCATCCATTTTTATTGGGAGGCGTTTTAAAACCCAACACATCAGAGGCAAGTTCTCTGATGGCGTTTTGACAACGGCTCCACCGTTCGTCGGGTAAGGTTGGACTCTCTGAGAGCTTATGGGAGACTCGATCGGACCCAGCGGTCGATTGCGATTGTAGCTTTCCGACGTCAAACTGTTTTGGCCTTGCCCTACTCCGTTGTACAATCGATATCCGAGTTCTGACCTTGGCTACAACAAGGTAATGGTCTGAGTCGATGTTAGCACCTCGGAACGTTCGGACATCGAGGACACTGGAGGAGCGACTAACGTCGTTTTGATTCATCCGCATCAATGTCCCCTTATGTATATTGAGGGCCGCGTGCTCATCACAGAGAGGTTACGCCCCGAGGCGAAATCTACCTAACGCTCATGAGATTGCAATAGCCCTGAGTCCATTGTCGAACGTGTTGTCATGTAAAGTGTGTTTTCCGACGACTATAGGAAAAACGTCTTCCTTGCCAAGCTTTGCATTAAAATCGTACAGAATGATTTTGGTACCGTAGCTGGGGCATTGATCGTATGTCCTTTCTAGGAGATCATAGAAGTCGTCCTTGCTATCGTCGCCTTTATCCTCCCTTAGGCCGTGGGCGCAAAATAGGCTAATGTTGCCGAATGTTGCCTTGATGCGGATCGTTGTGAGGCACTCACTTTATTACTTGTATCTTAAGCTTAAGACATCGTGCCTAAGTCTGCCTCGAACAACAAAACCGTATCCAAACAAGCACTGCCTTCGCTATTTCAGAACCACTTGTGGTTTTACGTGGTAAGGCGGTTATCGACGACGCACAACACCCAATCTGAAGGCCAAGTCCTAGAATAAGGGTGGATAAGAACCGATGCCAGCAACCCACTTCGGGGATGTGAGGACTGCCGTTGGCCATTTAGGGATAATCTGCCATCAGACAGAAGCCCATGTAAGGTGTCTATCATCCTGACTTTCGTTGCTCGATTGAATCTGTTAAAATTCAGCTGCCGTGCATCCTCTTCCTGAGGGGCTCATGCTTGACATCTGAGACTCATCAGCCAGTCAGTTGCTATTTTCTTCTGTTCAACACTCGCGCTCAGAAGCAGTGTTACCACAGCTTAAATTATTTATGAGTCCCAGAATCTTAAAAACCGAGTAATTTTGAAAATAAATAAGTCAACAACGGTTTCTGATAACAAGTCTGCTTATGCGAGAACTAAAAAAAAACACAAAGGAAACCAGACGGTTTTGATGTTTTGATACTACACTGGAGTACTTGGACTAAAGACTGGTCCATTGTACTACCAGGAGGAAGATCTGCAGACGCTTCTGTGGTGAAGGGCCTACAGAATCAGCTCTAACCACATTAGTACTTGCCACCTGTTCCAAACAATGACAGAGGAAGTGCTCTGCCGTGTACCCGTCTTCTCCATCGCAGAGGGTATCTTCGCTTAAGCCCATTGCTTAGCAAAGGTGTAGTGGCGGGTTATTACGCCGCTAAGTCGTCTGCAGTCTTTTCTGTCAAGGGACAACAAGAAAGCCGCGGAATTGCTAGCCAATACTTGGTCCATCTACATCCTGGGGCGTTAGGTTCTAAGATAGTGCTGTCGAGAGATCGAACCATCACCCGTCCACCTGTTTTTTAAATATAGTTTATTGTACATAGGTTTCCGCTTATAAAACTGATACTTAATAAGGTGTACAGTCTTATGTTGTCGGACCGTAAATAGGTTTTGGAGCCATCTATTGAGATACGACTACAATTGTTTCCAGTATCGAAGTCAGGCCAGTACTAGTATGTGCTCAGGCACTTAAAGGCGTTCAGGAAAATTAAAGCATAATTCACACCTTGCAAATTCTTGAAAATGGAAATGTGAGATAAATTCACGTCGGGTGTTAAATAATTCTGTTCTTAAAAAAATTCTTCTTCTTCTTCTTGTGGCGCTACAGTCCGGGGTGAACCTGGGCCTCGGTCAACAATCCTCTCCAGCTGGCACGTACTTTAGCCAGCTGCCTCCAATTTCGCACTCCAAGTTGGTTGCGGTCCTTCTCCACTTGAGTGCGCCATCGGGTTCGTGGTCGTCCTCTATTGCGTCGTCCCACTGGCTCGGAGTCGAAGACTCTTCGGGCTGGAGCAGTGTTGTCCATGCGCTCTACATGGCCTAGCCATTTTAGGCGTTGAATCCGCAGACGCCTGACTAGACTCATGTCGCTGTACAGCCTGTACAGTTCGTGGTTGAATCTCCTTCTCCAAGAACCTTCAACGCATACAGGACCAAAGATTGAACGCAGAACTTTTCTCTCGAAGAGACCAAGTGCCTCTTCATCCGCTCTTGAGATGGTCCAAGCTTCCGCGCCATACAGCAGGACAGGGATGATCAAGGTCTTATATAAGTTGAGCCTGGTCTTTCGAGAGAGGGCTCGACTACTCAATTGCCTCTTGAGCCCAAAGAAACAGCGGTTGGCAAGAGTTATTCTGCGTTTAATCTCAGTACTGATGTTGTTCGCACTATTTACTTGGGAGCCAAGGTAGACGAAGTCCTTCACTACCTCGATGTTGTAGCTGCCTATGGTGACGTTCTGATCGAGTCGTCGATGTTGTGTGTCCTTTCTTGATGACAGCATATACTTTGTTTTGCCCTCATTCACCGCTAAACCCATTTTTGCCGCCTCCGTCTCAATACAAGCAAACGCTTTATTGACGACTCGCTGAGTTCGGCCAATCACGTCGATATCGTCCGCGTATGCTAGCAGTTGAACGGACTTCTGGAAGATCGTGCCTCTAGTGTTGGCGTGTGAGTCTCGCACGACCTTTTCAAGTACGATATTGAAGAAATCACATGACAGCCTGTCGCCTTGTCTAAAACCTTTTTTGACATTGAAGGTCTCGGTGAGTTCGTTACCGACCTTGATGGAGCAGCGAGAGTTCTCCATCGTCATCGTGCACAACCTGACGAGTTTGGCGGGAATGTCAAAACTAGACATGGCGCTGTATAGCTCGTCTCTATCCACGCTGTCATATGCGGCCTTAAAGTCGACAAATATGTGGTGGGTGTCGATCTGCATCTCTTGAGTCTTTTCCAGGATCTGCCGTAATGTGAAAATTTGATCGATAGTGGACTTTCCCGGCCTGAAACCGCACTGATAAGGACCTATCAGGTTGTTGACGAATGGTTTCAGGCGCTCACACAGAACGGCAGAGAAGATTTTGTAGGCGATGTTAAGAAAACTTATCCCCCGATAGTTGGCGCAGTCAAAGGGGTCTCCTTTTTTGTGGATCGGGCAAACGATACTAAGATTCCACTCGTCGGGCATGCTTTCCTCCGACCATATCCTACAGACGAGCTGGTGCATGCGCCCAACCAGATCATCTCCAGCTGCTTTAAACAGTTCCGCGGACAATCCGTCCGCTCCAGCAGCTTTATTCGACTTCAGTCTCGATGTCGCTATCTTGATTTCGTCTAGATCGGGGGACGGAATTCTCTTCTATCGTCGTCCATTGCGTATAGTAAAACATTCTGCCTGACAGCGGTATTGGTGTCAAGTCTGCAGAAAAGATCCTTCCAGATTCTCAGTATCGACTGCGACTCTACTACGAGTTGCCCCTCTTCGTTCCGACAGGCTTCTGTCCGATGTTTGTACCCTTTGGATAGTTGTTTCACCCGCTGGTAAAACTTTCGGACATTATTTCTGCCGTACCAACTCTCCATTTCCTCGATCGCACGCTTCTCATGCTTCTTCCTTTTCTTTTTGAGAAGCCGGTGCTCTTCCCTTCTTTTGAGTTCGTAGAGCCCACGAACCGCTCTCGTCCTTCTATCCAGCGTCTTCTTATATGCTGCTAGCTTCGCTGAATGTGCCTTCCGACACTCGTTGTCAAACCATGGGTTTTTTCTAGGTGGCATTTTAAAACCCAGCACATCAGAGGCAGCTCTTTGTAGCAATCGCCGTAATATATGTCGCAGTTTTTCATCCTCTTTTCTTAAAAAAATGAGTCAAATCAAAAAATGATGAGTCCCCGGGTCAGCCAAAAAAAATGAGTCCTTTTGACTCTATAGCGTCCCTGTGGTGACACTGCTCAGAAGTCACGTCCGATTGGGTATGATCAGTGCCCGGTGGTTACCACGGGGGGTTCAAAAAAGCACAGTTGACGTGTACTCACACTTACAGAACTGGGCATCGCCAGGTTGACGTCCATAAGTATCTACCCTATTCCTAGAAAATCCAACTACCCCCATATTCTGCCTGCACTGGATGTTTTCATGTCATGCTTATGAAAGTGCAGCAATACTAGTTCTGGTTCAATGGATGAGGGTTAGCCTCATTCTCCGGACTGACTCCGTAGACCCCGCTCATGAGATCGCAATAGTCCTCTTTGACAGAGTGTTCAGCCCCGCGGAGTGTGTACGCACATGTGTAGCTTATGTTATAGACTCCGCTTGGCTGCTGATCGATCATGTCCGTTTCCCCAGTTTATTACGTACTTCCTAAGAGCTGGACCTTAATACAATTATTTTTCATGGCAAAGCAAGGACGACCGCTTAAAGTGAAAAAAAAGCTGGTTACGAACGTGATGCTCTTTTGGACAAATCACACATATTTCCAATTTACCGGCGAACAGAATTCCGGTGAAACCAATTTGTTCTCATTCTGGGAAACGAGATGATTCGTCCGATGCGACAGACTGACCAGTCGGATGCATCAGATTTACGGAAATGTTTGATGGAGTCAAGGGTATGCGCCAGTGCACCAGACATGATTGACTTTGCTGCTGATTCCACCGCATGCTCGGAGTTCACAAATTGGATTCATCGTTTGTGGTTTTGTGGTTTTCAAAATTATTCGACAATTAATTTGAAAAATATAGATGTGGCGTCAAAGGCAGCCTGTTCTGAAAGTACTCTCGCTGTGAGTGTTATGTGATCAAAGCTCTTTTCTAATCACTCTTTCATCACTTAGTTATAAACCAGAAATGCATTAACCAGTATGCACCAAATCTAGAGTTGGAGTACGTGGCTTTTTTGGATGAAGTTGATGCGGCCCTAGATAGAGCATCTGAGAGGGATTCCTATATCCTGATGGGTGACTTTAATGCTCACGTGGGTGTGCATATAACGACACAGGGAAGTGTGATTTGGAGGTAAGGTGATCCCCATTAGAGCTCGAACGGAGAGAATGTGTTGGACATCTGCTGCGCAAATGGCAGGTCCATAATGAATACCTTCTTTCCAAACAAGGGCATCCCAAAATACACTGAGTGCCGTCAGAGTCTTCAACCGAAATCGTTGATAGATCTATTTGTGGTACCTTGCAGTATGAAACGGGGGATCCATGACATTCCTGGGATGGGAGGCTCTGAACTGGCAAGTGGTCATCGACTAGTGTAGACTACGCTGAACCTCAATGATAGAGTACCTCTTCTTCCAAGGCGTAAACCAAGAGTGGTTACACGTATTCGGTGGGAGAAACTACAGAACAGTGAGGTGAAGCAAAACTTTGCACGGCGTATACCGGAAATGCTCGGGATGTTTGTGGAGTGAAGCGGCTTGAAGTGGCGGTTGATGGTGGGAAAAGGACTGCGTGACTTAAAACACCCAGAGTTCAAGAAGCCATCAGAGAGAAGAAGACGACACACAGAGACTGGTATCTCTTGGCTTCTTGTGACCGGTACGCTGAGGAGCGAAGAACTTGCAAATTGAATGTGCGAACAGCTAGACCAGTCTTGGAAGGAGTTCCGCGAGAAGCTGGAAAGCGACCATACATCTGCGAAAAAAGTATTCTGGCAAACTATACGCCGGCTCAGAGGAAGGAAAATTAGGACCATCGAAAGATGTGTTGTTGTTTTTTAATGAAGCGAGCACTTTTCGGAGTTGTTTGCGGCAGACCCATGGTCCTGAGTAGGAATAGTGCAATTGTTGAGGAAGTCATTTTGGCGATTGATTGAGTTTTGTGGCTCTCTCGTATCATTAGGGTGAGATGGGAACGTGGTGCGATACCTTCTTCTTCTTCGTGTGGCGCTACAGTCCGGGGTGAACCTGGGCCTCGGTCAACAATCCTCTCCAGCTGGTGCGTTCCTTAGCCAGCTGCCTCCAATTTCGCACTCCAAGTTAGTTGAAGTCCTTCTCCACTTGAGTGCGCCATCGGGTTCGTGGTCGTCCTCTATTGCGTTGTCCCACTGGCTCGGAGTCGAAGATTCTTCGGGCTGGAGCAGTGTTGTCCATGCGCTCTACATGGCCTAGCCATCTTAGGCGTTGAATCCGTAGACGCCTGACTAGGCTCATGTCGCTGTACAGCTCGTACAGTTCGTGGTTGAATCTCCTTCTCCAAGAACCTTCAACGCATACAGGACCAAAGATTGAACGCAGAACTTTTCTCTCGAAGAGACCAAGTGCGTCTTCATCCGCTCTTGAGATGGTCCAAGCTTCCGCGCCATACAGCAGGACATGGATGATCAAGATCTTATATAACGTGAGATTTGTCTTTCGAGAGAGGGCTCCACTACTCAATTGCCACTTGAGCCCAAAGAAACAGCGGTTGGCAAGAGTTATTCTGCGTTTAATCTCGGTACTGATGTACTATTAACTTGGGAGCCAAGCTAGATGAAGTCCTTTACTACCTCGAAGTTGTAGCTGCCTATGGTGACGTGTGTGTCCTTTTTTGATGACAGCATATACTTTTTTTTGCCCTCATTCACCGCTAAACCCATTTTTGCCGCCTCCGTTTGAATACAAGCAAACGCTTCATTGACGGCTCGCTGAGTTCGGCCAATCACGTCAATGTCGTCCGCGTATGATAGCAGTTGAACGGACTTTTGGTGCGATACCTAGCGGGTGGCAAATAGAAGTGATTGTTCCTCTTTTGAAGCAGGTACAACTCAAGTATCTCGGGGTTTCCTGTAGGATTGGCCAAGCTCGTTTAACTCAGTATTTGTTCCAACTCTGACCTTTGGTCATTGAATTTGGGTAAGGACTGAAGGAATAAGATCGCGAATAAAAGCTGCTCACGTCTGCCGAGGCGTGCCTTAAATGCTTGAAAAACTCCGGATGAGGTGGCCGGATTGCACCTGGGCATAAATCCTGATGAGCTCGAGTCGGTCGCGGAGGATCGAGTGGTCTTTAGATCTTCAGTGCCTACTTTGACACCAGCGACCCCTTTAGTGGATCATGCGATTCAGAAAATGAAATGAAGCTAGTTCAAACTGCGTGAACTGCACTGGTACGTATGTTCAAAATTTCGATACTTGCCGTGTCCGGACAGAGACTTAGAGAGCTGGTAGTTACAGTCTTCATGTTCATGTCTCGGAAACGGGAATCTTCCCTCTGCGATGACATCCCGTCTGGTTTGCCCCAGTTTTAAGGACGCTTCCAGCTTTGCCTTGTTTGGTCTGTTGATGATCCGAAGTTTGCTTGCGGTGTACCCTCATGATCTGGTCTGCCAGAATGTCGATGGGTAGCATACCTGCTATGACGAACGCTGCATCATCACAGGTGATCTTGAATCCTTTTTATTGTCGTTAAAATTTCAGCCCAAATTTAAGCAGTATACACTTAACACACTCCTTGGTCCAAACGTCCGTTCCGCTCAGAATTTATGGTAACTTCCAGACGGCCTGTTTAATGCACTCTACAAGTAAGTGGAGTTCGATTGAAGCAGGCGGAGAAGTTAAGTATCACGGGTCCTTATTCGCGAGTGATGGGAGGAGTAATGCTCAACTGCTCTGAAGGATTGGTCGAGCTCGATCAATATTGAAACAGCTTGGATGATCTGTAATCAGAAAGGCCGAGCTGGATGTCAAAGTCAATCCAGCGGTTTTCAACTCAACAAGGAGCGAGAGAATAAGATCGCGCATACAAGCTGCCAAGATTTCTTTGTGCTGTTGTGGAAGTTAGTCGCCGGGATAGTCTGAGAAACGTCCAGTCTACAGCCCGATCTGGTGACAAAAAATGTACCATGGCAACCCCGATATTTTTTGTGTTGAACGTTCTTAACACTACACTACAGAGCACCCATTGACAACAGTCTGTTGCTGGGAAGTATGTGTCTTAGAAGCTTTAAATTAAATTTTTCAATTAATACAATATGTTTCGAATGCATTTAAAGCAGATTGTGGATTAGATTCAACGTGGAAACCAATTACATCTGATGAATAAATGCAAGTATCGTCAGCGAAAAGGGCGATACTAAGTTTCTCAAGTTAGGGAAATCGGACGTATAAATGTTATATAAAACTGGACTAAGGACGGACCCTTGAGGAACTCCTGCATAAATCAGTTGGAAACATTAAGACTTCGTTGAGACAATGACTGGATGACTTTGACAAGATACAACGGAAGATTAACACTTGCTAACTTATGAATCAATCCATCATGCCAAACAGTATCGTAAGCCTTTTCAACATCTAAAATGACCACGCCAGTACTTTTTCCTATTGATAATTTATTTTTGATATCTCCTGTGATACGATGCACTTGGTGTGAAGTACTGTGTAATTGCTCAGGAGGTATAATAGACTTACTCTCAATGAAAGACACAACTCATTCCTTATGATCTTTTCAAGGAACTTACTAAGAGAATTGAGGAGACTGATTGGTCTGTAACTTACTACTAGATTAGGGTCCTTGCCAGGCTTCAAGAATGGAATTACTTTGGCAGTTTTTCAATGATCAATGATTAAACAGCACAGTCAACATAGTGATCTAGTTACGGATCCACATTGAATAGTGGATGTGTTTAAGCAAGTATTTCCAACAGCTGCTTAGCGGGCCTGACCAGGAGAGAGTGATAGGGAACCAGGAAATCCCAACTCCTCCCTCCTAGCTTTGAAGAAGTCGGTACAGCCATTAAAAGGCTGAAGAGCAACAAAGCCGTAGTCTCAGATGGCTTACCATCGGAGCTTTTCAAAGCTGGGGGCAATGTAGTAGTCGGGAGCATGCGCCAGATAATTTTCCGAATTTGGGAAGACGAAAGCATGCCACACGACTCGAATAAATCCACAAAAAAGGCGATCCTACCTCCTGCAAGCACTATAGAGGTGGAGCTGGCTCAACATCGCCAGCATTCATCGCAAGGAGCTATTCGAATTCGGGATCCCGGGAAAATTGATTCTTTTGTATCGCACCACGCTAACACATACGCGATGCACCGTGCAGTTCCGCCGAAGTGTAAGCTGTTACGGCAATTGAGGAACAGGCGAAACGAGCTGGTCTAAAAGTCAACGAGGACAAAACCAAATATATGCTGTCGAGCAAAAAACGACCCGCTGCACACCATGTAGGCCAAAACATTACAGTCGACAGCTACAATTTCGAGGTAGTAACGGAGTTTGTCTACCTCGGAGCAAATGTAAACTCCACGAATGGCATCGTAGTGGAGATCCGATGTAGAATCGCCCTTGGCAGCCGATGCTACTTCGGTCTGTCAAAATAACTGGGCTCGAAACTCCTGACTCGAAGGACCAACGTCATGCTCTAAAAACTCTTATTCTGCCAGTCCTACTTTATGGAGCCGAAAGCTGGACGTTAAGCAAGATTGCAGAGCTGATTCCTGGTACCGTCGAAAGAAAAATTCTACTTCGGATATGTGGTCCCCTCTGCGAGGAAGGCGAATAGAGGAGAAGACACAACTGCGAACTCTACGAGCTGTACAAGGATGCGGGTGTAGTTTCGGAGAAAAAAATGTCACTGAACACCACACATTTTTAACACCATCAAAGCCAGAAGATTTCTTAACTTTCAAACTGTCTATAACATGTTTTAGTTCAGTGACTGAAATACGATTGAAATCGCCGGTTATTGTTTGTGAATTAAGAAAATTAATAGACTGCTCGACGGAAGATTTAATGTCCGTGGTTGGGATAATGTTGTTGGTTATCGAATCGAATGACTTATGGAAAAGTGGTTAGCAAGCGCATTGGTTTTTTCAGTACAAGAGAGTATCACAGAGTTATCCACCTTCAGAGGAGGAATATGGGTACGTTTTTTCTGTATTGCCTTCACCAAATTCCAAAATGGTTTACCGTCTTTCTCTAAAGTTTGGAGTCTATCAATCCATGATTGATTTCTGAAGTTTCCAATAGCATCTTAGGCAATCTAAGGCACTGACTGTTCCAGAATAGCATTTGTAAACGTACTTACGTTTTGATCTATATGCGCTTGGCTGTTATTTTGAACTAAGTAGTTATCTAGCTTCGAACGTATTGAAGTCTTAAATAAGTTCCAGTTAGCATTTTTCACGTGATAGACGGAATTTGAACATTGCAATGGGGATAGAATAGAACTGCCTCTAACATGTAGTACTATTCTTTCCGCAGTCAGAAGGTTTCATCGCTCAACTTAACCGCATTATGGTGTTTGTGTAGTTCTCTATTAGTATCACTCAAAGTTGCCTGCAATATTTTATGTCGAGAGATAACAAGGATGGAACAAGGGATTTTGGAATGTCATCTCCGCTTGTTTTCTTGAGAGGTCCAACCATCGATGGAAACTTTTGCCAAGGATACATTTGCTGGGACTACCTGCAGGTTCGGGTTCGAAGGTACGTCTCCCGACAATTGTCTAGCTAGTTCATCGGCGATTTCATATCCAGAGGTGGCCTGGTACCCAAACTTAGTATATGTAGACTGCCAGACAAATTCAGAGGTGACTTTGATTCCTGAACTATTCGGTACTGGCAAGGCCTTAAGCACAGCTTGCCCGTTTCTTCAATACATTGCCATGGGCCAATGCACAGTGGCTTGCAAGCACCAACTCAAATTAAGGTGTCCAGTCTGATTTTACGTCGTAGCGAACGAGGGCGCCAGCGTCAGATTATACGATGGTCTTGCATTGGTCCGTGCAGATTCGACTATAATCCGTGCCTAGCCTATATTGTGGTCCGAACCAGTCCTGAGTGCAGGGACACTACTTTGAACGACGCACTTGTAGAATGTACTCCTCATCTCCTCAAAAATCTGCCATCTGTTTAAAGAATGAGGATATGACGTGAGATGAAACGCGACGAGTCAGTTAAGGATGTGCACGATTGCTGAGCAGGGAAACACTCACCTGTTCCAGGCAACGGGGACATTTTAAGTCACTCTACGGAGGTTAGGTTAGGTGCCTGGGTAGACGCGGTGCGGCCACGTCTCACTAAGGTCCTAGTGGATGCCCAGGAGGGTGATCTAGCTAATTTCGCAGCAGCCATGCCTCCCACTTATTTATGTACGTATCACGCTTTCGAACCACGAAGTTTCTGAGCCTGAGCTACATCCTTAAGGGTCTAGCCACGCTTCTTCCACTCACCACGTCAGTCCACCGTAGATGGGACATTTTACTCCAAAAAATCAATCTTCTTGTTTGCGAGCTGACACGCCAGCCAAAAGTCGTTCACGAGCCCGCCACGCGTTCCCATCCGCCAGTTGAAGACGACTCACTTGTGAAACCACATCTCCCTTTCCCTAAACAACCCTTCCCCCCTCCGTCAGTGACTTATATAAAAAGTGACAGTCGATTCCCAACTGCTTGTGGCAGCACCGCAATCATCTGGCTCCGGCCTAGCCCCACATTCGATCCACTTCCAGTCCCAGCCGTAGGCGGACCCAACCACAGTGCTACCAAATGTAAACCCCCGACGAGGTCCATTTCTGGAATCCAACCCAAGTTGCGGTAATAATCCGGAGAAGATGACTCACCGGGTCCACGCCTCCCACCCCGAAATACCTCGAATCGATGGCAATCCTTTCGGCCAACCCCACACGCACTCACCCACACATCCAATCCGGGCGGCGGATAAACAGAATGGCAACAACTTAAGCGAGCTTAAGCAACTTTAGCAAGTTTAAGTCCTTTGTAATTATTTTTCTGTTTAGCTACCGCTTCCCTGCTCGGAGCGCAGCCTGTGTGTAAACACAGGCACCCCCGCCGACGCCAACTTTGCCCGTGCTGCGAACAAAGGAACTTTTCAAGAAAAACACACACAGTTCGAGACGCCCGGCAAACTTTCGCCCCACTCCCCTGCGGGCACCCCTTTCGAACGAAGGCATGGGATCGAAGCCACCCGACCGATGTGCGACGCGTGGATGGGCGCGGTTGGATGTAAATGAGTTCAATGCGAACGGGGCGGCCGCACCCGGCCACGGTCGCTCCGCACTCGGCCACTGGCCAGGACATATCAAAGGATTTATGCGCCCATAAATCGGCGCGCCGTTGACCCGTGCCGAGGGAGGGCCCGTGCAACAAACAGCAGGACCTGCATGACGGCCCGACTCGACTAATCGGTGTATCATGAAATGTGCCGTGTAATTAGGTTTCAGCTCGAGCTGCTCCACCGTCCGGGGGGCGGCGGCATTGTTTTCCATTCCGAAGATGGCCCGTGTCGCTTGCCCGTCCGGAGCCCGAGTCATTCGGCTGTGCCGTCAAGCAGAGCGGAAGTGATTAGATTTCGGTGCTGGAAATCTGGCGTTCTGCTTGATTTTTTGTGCATTTTTTTTCTGCGCTCGTCCCAGCACATGGGTTGCACGATTATGAGGAGAGTCTAATTAAGTGTCCTCGGGCGAGGTGGTTTTTATTATTGAAGTGTCCTTGCGGAGCACAGTTTTGAGGGAAGCCTGTGCACACATGACGTCCACGTCGGGGGTGGAGCGGTGGAGCGGTGGAGCTGCACCGAGCGAGGTTATTATGACGAGAGTGCTTTGTGCGGTTAAAAGGATATGAAACGTGTAATGGCGCTGCGAGGATTGCGGTTCGTTATGGATTTTATATGTGTGCTGTGTTGGTTTTTTTTTATCGTCCTTTCGACGATCTTCTGCCGCGCTGGGTGGTAATCATCAACATGTTTCGTGATGAGATTAAAAAAGGAACAGAAAACGCTGAGACTTGAATTACTCATTAATCAGGGCGGTCACGTGGTGTGAGATGCAATATTCGACTTGCGAAATGGAAGCTCATAATGGGGGACCATCGTGGAACACTGTCATCCAATGTGGCTTTATCGCCATTTTTGATGGGAAGGTACGTGGGAGGATTCTGGAGTGTTCTGCGAGAGTATGGGATTGGTGCCTCGTACTCTAGGTTGAGCTAGTTTTGGAGCGATCTCCCGGCAGGCTGATCCACGACACGGCCGGTATATAGTACCTACTCTTGATCTAGCCCGCCAGGTTGTGGGGGATGGTTGCATTTTATCGTCTGGTACTTTTGGGCACTGTAACTCTATAAATATTGCCAATATTATTACCACCAAACCATCACCTGTTTCGGCAATAATTTCGCCAAAATAAATCCGATTAGACAACATTGCTCAGAACCCTCAGCTTAGTCGGTTAATTCGATTGAAGTATACAGACGGCTACAAAGAGCAAGAAGAGGTCGGTGCTGAGGTATATAATTCATCGCAAGACGACACAAAATGCTACAAACTGCAGAAAGAAGCAGCGTCTTTCAGGCGGAGCTGGTTGTAATTTTGTGCATAGTCAGGCAGCGCACGCTTAGGCCAGAGAAGGCCCCTTGTGTTACATTTGTGTGGCTCTTAATAGCGATGTGGGTGACTGATGCTGACATTCTTCAGGTCCGTCAAGTTCTTAATTCAACGTGGTCAATGGTCTTCTCCTCGTCTTCAACTCTGTGGCGTCTGCAAAAGTTATGGCACCCGGTCAACACGCCAATTAAGATTGTAAAATTTTGGCTTACTCATATCATTACTAACAAGTATCGTGAAAGTTGCCATGAATCCATAATTGTCTCGTAATGAGGCACCCAGTGCCTTTAAAGCCTTTTGGGCTTCAGTAGATGTTTATATGTAGCGATAGCTATAAACCGGCAAGAGCGTTTCTAGCGAGTTCGACTGTTTTACAGGCGACAAATAAGGGACGTCTCACGCTTGACTACGCTTAAAGATTCGATTGCTGCCTGGCTGTTCAAAGAAACGCCAATAATCGTGTTTTTTGTCTACTCAGTACTCAGCTCAGTAATGATTACTGAGTTAAATTTTTCCAATTGTCAAATAATCGATTGAAAGCATTCTTTTATAAGTTTTATCTGGCGCCATCTATGAATGAGATTTTTCAACATGTCCTAGTCAGTAGTGACAGTGAAATTTTATTGAGTAGTTTTTGTTCACTAAGTTGTATAGTCTTACTAAACTGAGTACTGAGTAGTCAAAAAAACTCGCCTAATGTCTGTGATTCTTGCTACAATGGCTGGATGGCTCAGTTGGTTGAGTGAGTGAGCCTGCCTTTAATAAAAACACAATGGTGCAAATTTACTCTTTAAGAGTTTAACTCCGAATTAGTCATACGCAACTTTAAACTTAAAAGCATGCTTTAACTTTTTTCAAAAATAGTCACTTTTTATTTAACCTGCTGCTCCGGCAAAAAATTTGCTGAAGAGGTTGAAACAATTGCCGAAAAAACCGACAAAAAAGTACCAAGTGATGTCGGCACGGGAATCTCAGATTCAAGAAGCCACTTCCCAAGCAGCAGAACTTCACTTGTTGCAAACGCGTCATGCGGAAGAGCTGCTTTTCAAAGCAAAAAAGACACTGATCCTGCATCACCAAGCAAGATTATAATAATATAATATAATATGGGTGGCGCTACAGCTCTTAGGGGGCCAGGGCCTAGCTTTTCAGCAACCACTCGTGCTGTGCAAAAATAATAATCAAAATTTGTTTTTCGTGGTTAATTCTTTAGCTACCTTTTCTATTAATGAAATGTCCTGCCATTGATTGTCCTACACTTTTGGGTGGCCACTTAATTTGCACATGCGTGCAGTCAATTGCTCCTATTACCTTCGGAAAACTGGCAATTCGATAAAATTGTTGCTGAGTCTCAGTGTAGTACTCAACTGATGATGGGAACTTTATGAAATGCGGCAACAGCAAAGCAATTTGCTTTGATATTTGTTTTATGATTTTCCCTACTGTAGCCTGTGTCATTCCATGAAGAGCTCCTGGAAAATTAATTAACGTTTTTTATGTAATAATAAATATTGCTTATTTACCAACATCATCTTGATGAAAATTTCTAGCGAAAAAATGCAACGCTACAAGTACTTGCAACGATATAGGAATAGGCAGTCCCCTATTTTTCAGAGGTTCTTCTACATTAATAGTATCAATCAGGAACTGCACCGTGGTTTTGTCGAATCTATATCGGCAGTAAAATTCTCCATCCTCAAGCTCTTCAAAAGGATTGGCGCGATTTTTATAAACTTTAGATTTGCATTAAATTAAAGTCTTCAAATATATCCAAATCTTCATATTTAGAAAACGTCTTCACAAAATTCTTTCACTGAAATGACATGACATATACGCTTAACTCCACGTTAAATATTTAAAAGGACGTTTTGGTTGATTTTAACCATTTTTAAATCACGATGTTATAACTATAAAGTGGGCTTTATGTCGACTATAATTATCAAAACACTTTGTTACGTGCTATTATTATCTTAAAGTCCACTATAATTTTGCGCCAATGTTCTTTATTCCTTTTTTTTTAAATCATTAATATAAAATTTTGTGATTAACAACAACTTCTTTCAATATTAAGAAGAGAATTGAACTTCTCAGAACGTCACCACATTCAGCTACAACTTCGGGGTGGTAAAGGACCTTGTCTACCATGGCTCCCAAGTTTATATTACGTTGAGTTGAGCCCTCTCGATGGACCAAATTGACGCTATATAAGTCACTGATCATTCCAGTCCTGCTCTATGGAGCGGAGGCATGGACAACCTCAAAAGCGGATGAAGAACTCCTAGGTCTCTTTTCGAGGAAAAAGTGTTGACGAGTAAGAAGATTCAACCACAAATTGTACGAGCTGTACAGCGACATGAGACTAGCCGGGTGTCTACGGATTGAACTCCTAAGATGTCTAGGCGTGGATTTATCTAACAGAGAAATACCAGAGAAGGCAGTTGGGACGTTATGGATTGGCCAGCGGTGTAGATCCTAGAATATGTTTCCCCAAACAAGAAGCGGTTCGAGAAGATTGCCTTCCCACATACTCCCCAGGAAATGATGAAGCAAGCTGCAGAAGGAAATGCCAAGCGGGAACTTGGAGAAATTGTAACAGTGGAGATCGGTTTTGATTGCAGAGATCTCCAAAAAGGAGTCTGATGCGGCTAAACAGCGAAATGAACGTCTGGTTGAGGATGTTCGCAGGCACTTTAGCTTCAAGGTGAATCCTCGTGACGGTCGGTCCAATGAGATGCTCGAGAAGAAGGGAAAGGAAGATCGCAAAAAGCACAAATAAGCGAAACGTGACGCGAAGGAGGAGAAAATGATGGCGAAACTCGTTGCGGAGCCGGAAGTGAAAAAAGCTAAATCTGCAAAAGAAGTATAATCTTAGGATCCAACGAAATACATTAATAAAATAGGCCATGCAGAGTGCATGGACACCACAGTTCCGGCCCGAAGAGTCATCGACTCCAAACCAGTTGGACAACGCAATAGAGGACGGCTACGAAGCTGACGGGGCACTCAAGTGGAGAAGAACGTCAACAAACTGGGAGTGCGATATTGGAAACAGCTGGCTAAGGTTCGTGCGAGCCCGGAGAGGCTTATTGGCGGAGACCCAGGTCCACCCCGGACTGTAGCGCCATACAAAGAAGCAGTCGGCCACAACGAGCGAATGACAAAAGGAAACCTAGCCCCCTGGCTCGAGAAGGAGAGGAAGACCGAACGTGATACAGCTTGGTCTTGACGACTCGAAGCCCAGAGCCCCCAACGATGGAAGGGAGCAATTGTCCAGACTCGATCGCAGCCTGATAAGTGATATTGTATGGGTACCACATGAGCTATCGTAAAAATAATCCCCAAGAACTGAATGCCCAAGCTGTTGCACGAAATGGCCTATTTTTGACCTCAATGACGATGCTTATAATAATAATAGGGGGTGGAACATAAGCCTGCACTCACTCATGCTGGCCTGCACGATTGGGGAGCCCACGGACTAATGCCAACCTTTTCTAGACAAGCATACATTGTCAAGTGGAGACTTGTTACAACTCCACTTGTTGCACCAGTCCAGTTCAGGATGGCGATGCTTTGAAAGAACAAGAGACGGCTTACTCCTTTTTTCGTGTCGCAACCACGTCACGTACAACAGCCCCAAATGGGCTGCCAACTGTCAATTGTTTATTTATTCAAGTGGCAGTGCGATATCCAACCGATGACCGCACAGTCACTCAGCGTCGGAGTGTCCAGTGTCACAAGCTGGCCCTGCTCCCACCTCGCACCAGTCATCTCGTCAAAACATCTGAAATCTAATTAACGAAACTTGTGAAGTCGCTCCCCGGCCCAGTCGCCGGTCAGTCGAAAGTCACGCCCCACAACAGCAGAGATTACCAATTACGGGCGTTTTTACGAGCGCCTCCATGCCCGTCGGACTTTATGGACGGAGCACATTTCGGCAGGGCCGAGACTGCTGCGCAAAGCCAGTGCACCAGTTTATAGCCGTTAATGGCGGTAATAACCATTCCACGTCCGACCACCCCGCCCGGTAGGCGAACGCAATTTTTTCGTCTTTCTTCTCTCTGCGAGACAATCATCACCAGATGACTGACGGGATTTTATTGTCGCCCTTTGTGCCCGGCGAGGAGGCTCGAGACGGGCCTTATCGTGCGGGAACTCGCCGACACTTGGCCCTCTTAGTCAGTTAATTTTTATGAAGTTGTGTCCAGCACTCGGGCAGAGCACGGGCCTGTCAGCGAATCGTGCCGATGACATCCATCTGTTATCGCGCCGAGTGACAGCACGACGTCGATGGGACATCTCATGTGGGATCGAATCGATTTGTATTTCGCTCGCACCGCACAGCCCCCGTCCGCAGTCGAGTCATCATTTATCAAAGTCCACCTGACACAGGTTTTCATTTTTCATACACCGGCTGGCCGACAAGAACAGGCCCCGTCGCGTATGCTTGTCCGGGTGACAGCAGGAAGGGTTGCTTATTAAGGCTGGCAGGCAGGCAGTGATGCTAATTAAGTGCGCCGGGCCATTGTGAAGTTCTCTTCTGCTGCTGCTGCTGCTCCTCTTGGTTCGCATATGCTGCTGGCCGGAGCAGGGGCTGGGGAGTTGGGAACAAATGAATGTTAACGGCTGCGGGAAATTGAGTTCATGTAGTCATTAGTGCGAGTAGTACGGCCGGCCGGCAAGATTGCAGACCGACCTAGTTCGAGTGAAGTTGATAATTAATGAGGCAGACGGGCAGCATTTTCCCGGTTCGTTGGTAATCGAAATTGAAAATCTTGATTGGGGGCGGCGGCGATGGAGACTTCGGCCGGGCGCCATGTGGTGCCAGGGGGGAGGGGACTGGCTGGGAAATTACTTTGCAGGAAGTCAACGTTGCCCTCAATGAGCTGGGAAGTATCATGTGTGGTTTATGGTTTATGTGTTCGAATAGGGGAAGTGGTTGTTGGGATACACGGTGACGGGGGATGGGGGTTGTTGCAGAATGCCGCTGATGTCCTGCGAAGGAGAAGAGTGATCGAGCTTCACTTCTGTACTGAGTTTACTGTCCACGTTCATTGTCAAAATGTTCTCTTTTGGATGTCCTCAACTGGAATTTTGGAACAATCTAACTAAAGGGATGATCAACTGACCAGAAGATCTATCTACATGGTGTTGTAGTTGCCCTGCTTGCTTCTTGGATGGGAAAAATTGTCTACGACACGACTTGTCTTATCTTGGCTTATCTTCAAGATGAATCAGATAGGACACCCATCTCTCTTTTGCATTCCAGAAGATTCTACGTTCAAGTGGAAGGCAGCCAGTCAACTGAGCGTTCTTCTCTCTTCAACATCTACATGGCTGGTGGATCAATCGCTTCCAACCAACACTGTGAAGTTTTGCCTATTCGCACATGTCCAGCTGACTTATGCCAGCTAGGAGTCACCAACAATCTCCCTCCAGCAAGGAGTCGACATTGAGACAGCGATGAAAATTCAACCTTGTACTACACCAAACGGGGTATTCACATAACTGCTGGAAAATCGGTACTTATGTGTTTAAGGAGACCATCCCGACGTAGATGCAGGTCAGCAGCCAAATGCCGAAAAGATAGTGCCTCCCTAACGTTGCTGAATTATCATGCCGGTGGTGGCCGTGGCGTTGACCCCAAGCTCGACGTCGTAGGTTCGATTAATTGGTCGGCCCCACCTCTTTAGAGTCACTGACAATGCTCAAAGAGTATTTCCTGTCTAGAATAAGCTTCTCAAACTTTGCAGTTCGGAGTCGGCATATAACTGTAGGTCCCTTCCAATCGTGAGAGAACAATAACTAATACATCACGAGTGGATCCTAATGGCCCTGGCCCTCTACGGTCTGTAGCGCTGTTCAACAGCCACTTCTTCTTCTTCTTGTGGCGCTACAGTCCGGGGTGAACCTGGGCCTCGGTCAACAATCCTCTCCAGCTGGCACGTTCCTTAGCCAGCTGCCTCCAATTTCGCACTCCAAGTTGGTTGAGGTCCTTCTCCACTTGAGTGCGCCATCGGGTTCGTGGTCGTCCTCTATTGCGTTGTCCCACTGGTTCGGAGTCGAAGACTCTTCGGGCTGGAGCAGTGTTGTCCATGCGCTCAACATGGCCTAACCATCTTAGGCGTTGAATCCGTAGACGCCTCACTAGACTCATGTCGCTGTACAGCCCGTACAATTCGTGGTTGAATCTTCTTCTCCAAGAACCTTCAACGCAAACAGGACCGAAGATTGAACGCAGAACTTTTCTCTCGAAGAGACCAAGTGCGTCTTCATCCGCTCTTGAGATAGTCTAAGCTTCCGCGCCATACAGCAGGACAGGGATGATCAAGGTCTTATATAAGGTGAGCCTGGTCTTTCGAGAGAGGGCTCGACTACTCAATTGCCTCTTGAGCCCAAAGAAACAGCGGTTGGCAAGAGTTATTCTGCGTTTAATCTCAGTACTGATGTTGTTCGCCCTATTTACTTGGGAGCCAAGGTAGACGAAGTCCTTCACTACCTCGATGTTGTAGCTGCCTATGGTGACGTTCTGACCGAGTCGTCGATGTTGTGTGTCCTTTCTTGATGACAGCATATACTTTGTTTTGCCCTCATTCACCGCTAAACCCATTTTTGCCGCCTCCGTCTCATTACAAGCCAAATCTTCATTGACGGCTCGCTGAGTTCGGCCAATCACGTCAATAGTCGGCGTATGCTAGCAGCTGAACGGACTTTTGGAAGACCGTGCCTCTAGTGTTGGCGTGTGAGTTTCGCACGATCTTCTCCAACACGATGTTGAAGAAGTCACATGACAGCGCGTCGCCTTGCCTAAAACCTTTTTTGACATTGAAGGTCTCGGCGAGTTCGTTTACGACCTTGATGGAGCAGCGAGCGTACTCCATCGTCATCCTGTACAGCCTGACGAGTTTGGCAGGAATGTCAACACTAGACATGGCGGTGTATAGCTCGTCTCTATGCACGCTGTTATATGCGGCCTTAAAATCGACAAATAGGTGGTAGGTGTCGATCTGCATCTCTTGGGTTTTTTCGAGGATCTGCCGTAATGTGAAAATTCGATCGATAGTGGACTTCCCAGGCCTGAAACCGCACTGATCCTACCTATCATGTTGTTGACGAATGGTTTCAGGCGCTCACACAGAACGGCAAAGAAGATCTTGTAGGCGATGTTAAGGAGACTTATCCCCCGATAGTTGGCGCAGTCAAAGGGGTCTCCTTTTTTGTGGATCGGGCAAACGATACTAAGATTCCACTCGTCGGGCATGCTTTCCTCCGACCATATCCTACAGACGAGCTGGTGCATGCGCCCAACCAGATCATCTCCAGCTGCCTTAAACAGTTCCGCGGACAATCCATCCGCTCCAGCAGCTTTGTTCGATTTCAGTCTCGATATCGCTACCTTGACTTCGTCTAGATCGGGGGGACGGAATTCTCTTCTATCGTCGTCCATTGCGTGGAGTGGAACATTCTGCCTGACAGCGGTGTTGGTGTCCTCTTCGCCGTTTAACAGTCTGCAGAAGTGATCCTTCCAGATTCTCAGTATCGACTGCGACTCTACTACGAGTTGTCCCTCTTCGTTCCGACAGGCTTCTGTCCGATGTTTCAACAGCCACTCGTAGGTGATTATTAAGAAGACCAACCTAAGCTTCCATCGCATCTATCCTTTGATACGTCAGCAAAGTGGACTGCTCCACATAATACGGCCGATCCTAATGTACGGCTTTCCAATTTTGCACACCATGCCTTATGTGCGTCGAGCTCTTCGCACTTGAACTTACGATGTCCAGGTTTGATTCCATGCATGAACAACAAAATTGAAAAATGCAATGTTTCTTAAACATGGTCCGCTCGGATTCGACATAAAACTGTAGGATCCTTCCACTCGTCGGACACAGAGACAGTCCCCAAGTTGGGCACCAGATCTGTTAAGCGTGCAGCTACATAGCTTCTACCAGAAGATCGACGTAAGTCACCATCGAGGATATGTGGGTGGCGCTACAACCCGTAGAGAACCAAGGCCTAGCTTCACAGCGTAGGACTCGTGTTGTGCGTGCTATGTTCTCTCATGTGTGGAAGGGACCCACAGTTATATGCCGACTCCGAACGACCAAGTTTGAGAAGCTTTTTCTAAACAGGAAATACTCTTTGAGCATTGTCAGTGACTCGACAGAGGTGGGGCCGTGAAAATTTTAATTTTGTTGCACAGAGCAGAAATCGAACCTACGACGTTGAGGTTGGGGTCGACGCACATAGCCACAGCCACCAACTTTGCTAATATAATAGAAAACTGTTGCCATTGTTTATGCTCACCCCGGCATACCAAACGGAACCGGTGAGTAGCCAATGTTGGAGAAAGGACGTGGGCAGAAAGAGCTGAGTTGCAAGTAGAGCAAGGAGACTCCGGTCATAACAGTACGTAACAAAAGCCTGCACCAGGATATGCCATGTATGTGCCTAACATGCGTAATTATATTGGCCATTATGGTCAACTATCAAGACTGTTTTTGAAGCTACCCCCAATAAAATTGCCGTTCTTTGGCAGACTTTCTATTGTCTCTAGCAGACATCGCTCTACTGATCTTCGTAATTGCGAGCGACATTCCGTTCATATTGAAATTGCCTATCCTATCGGAAGATTACACGAGATCCGTGTGGATTCTGTGTTAGGGTAATTATGTCAAGAAAGAAGTATGTATCGGGAGGGTTAAAACCGTTAACGAGCACTCGCTCATGATACATAATGTTGGGGTAAGCCCCAGAGATCAGACTGTTGGAAGAAGTCATAGCTCATGAAGTATGCCTTCTGGTAAGCTTAATAATAAAATGATCTATCCTGTTCCGGTTTGCCTCGTTGTACAGGACCTCGTTGGAAAAGTACTTCTTGTACTCAGATTCGGGTGTACGATACAACCGGCAACAAGTCCGAAGACACTGTCTACCTCCTCCATCTGGGAAGGAATCACGTTGACCCACAAGGTGCAACCATATACAATGACTGACCTTATGCCGCCCATCTAGCAGATTACCATCTCCCTGGAATCAAGTTGGCTGCTGGAAAACAACCTCCTTGTCACAAAGGCCTTTTTAGCTTTGGCCAGAGAAACATTTATATGTTTTGTCAAAATCCAGACGTTGATCCAACCAAATGCCAAGATACCTAATTACGCTTTTCACATCTAAGCGGCGTCCCTGTGGGTCACCAAGCCGAACTTACGCCAGTGTGTGCGCGTATCCCTTAATGCCATGTACAACGGGGTCCTGAATGGGATAGTTTCACACTTCAGGAAGTTGTTCACAGTCGTCGCAAAATCGCTTAATTTGTTGTGTCGTCACGCTGCATCAATATATTTATTACCTTGACCCTAGGCTCAGTTCTGTACACTACTAAATCGGCGGCGTACGCAATTATGCGGGGCTTTGATCCTATTAGATCTTACATTGAAAACAGGATCGGCGAACCAACCGCTCCTTGTTGCAGGCCGTTTTTGATGTCAAAGACCGTAGAAGAAGTTACATCGCCACTTTTCACGACGAACTCTCTACCTGTTATCATGTCATAGATCATGTATAGCAATGGTTTACGGATGCCAAGCCTGACCAGCTTGAGGAAGATTAACTCTAACCAAACGGTGTCGAACGCTTTCTCCAAGTCAATCAGGCAAGCACCCGTGCATTGTTTCTTGTCCTTATTGTCGGACACCAGTTTGGACACGGCATGTACATAACACCCCCGCTTAGTGATGGTGTATGTGTTCCCGTTGGAGCCGCCGCTCATCGGCATGCTGCATCTTCTTGTAAGTGTTGTCCGTTTGTAGTATGTCCGCTTTCGCTTTACATGGTCGGTGTTAGATGGCAACTCTGGAGAATTTTTACAATCCCTTGGTTCTCTGGCAAGCCATTGTTTGCTATTTTCGCTGCCTTTTTGCTTCTCTAATCTCTAAGACTGGACTATCTCAAGAGCGGATGAAGACGCACTTGGTCTCTTCGAGAGAAAAGTTCTGCGTTCTATCTTTGGTCATGTTTGCGTTGAAGGTTCCTGGAGAAGAAGATTCAACCACGAATTGTACGGGCTGTTCAGCGACATGATTCTAGTCAGGCGTCTACGGATTCATCGCCTAAAAAGGCTAGGCCATGTTGAGCGGGGGTTTAAACCAGGACCCGGTCCTCCAGGTTCGGGGGTTTCGCGTGGGGTTAACTTCCCCACCGTGTACAACTCGCAATAGTTCAGAGACGGCAACAAGCCTCGGATACGGATGACCCTACTGCTGACGACCATGGACAACGAAATAAGGACAACGATTTTCGGTTCTGCACGTGGAATGTGAGGTCGCTGAACAGACCACGTGCAGCCGATGAACTTGCGGAGGCCCTAGAAGCCTATAAGGCTGACATCACCGCTATCCAAGAGGTGCGATGGGATGAGCCGGGCAAAAGGAGGATGAAAAACTGCGATATATACTACGGCGATTGCTACAAAGAGCGAAGGCAGCGCTTGTTTGGATGCGGTTTTGTTGTTCGAGGCAGACTTAGGCAAGAAGTCTTAAGCTTTAGATACATAAGCGAACGCCTCACAACAATCCGCATCAAGGCAACATTCGGCAACATCAGCCTAATTTGCGCCCACGCCCCAACGGAGGACAGAGACGATGATAGCAAGGATGACTTCTATGATCTCCTAGAAAGAACATACGATCAATGCCCCAGCTACGACACCAAGATCGTTCTAGGAGATTTAATGCAAAGCTGGGCAAGGAAGAAATCTTTGCTAGAGTCGTCGGAAAACACAGCCTACACGACAACACGTCCGACAATGGACTCAGGCTGTTGGACTTCGTGACAGGGCGAAACCTCACTGTAGCCAGCACGCGGTTCCCTCACTTCAACATTCACAAAGGGACCTCGCGGTCCCCTGATCAATCAACCGTCAACCATATTGATCACGTTGCGATCGACGTCAGACACTCCTCCAATATTCTCGATGTCCGAACGTTCCGAGGTGCCAACATCGACTCGGATCATTACCTTGTTGTAGCCAAGGTCAGAACAGAAAGAGCATGAGAAGCGCACGGTCGAGGAGATGGAGAGGTGGTACGGCAGAAATAATGTCCGAAAGTTTTACCAGCGGGTGAAACAACTATCCAAAGGGTACAAACATCGGACAGAAGCCTGTCGGAACGAAGAGGGGCAACTCGTAGTAGAGTCCCAGTCGATACTGAGAATCTGGAAGGATCACTTCTGCAGACTGTTAAACGGCGAAGAGGACACCAATACCGCTGTCAGGCAGAATGTTCCACTCCACGCAATGGACGACGATAGAAGAGAATTCCGTCCCCCCGATCTAGACGAAGTCAAGGTAGCGATATCGAGACTGAAATCGAACAAAGCTGCTGGAGCGGATGGATTGTCCGCGGAACTGTTTAAAGCAGCTGAAGATGATCTAGTTGGGCGCATGCACCAGCTCGTCTGTAGGATATGGTCGGAGGAAAGCACGCCCGATGAGTGGAATCTCAGCGTCGTTTGTCCGGTCCACAAGAAAGGAGACCCCTTTGACTGCACCAACTATAGAGGGATCAGCCTCCTTAACATCGCTTACAAGATACTCTATGCCGTTCTGTGTGAGCGCCTGAAACCATTCGTCAACAACCTGATGGGCCCTTATCAGTGCGGTTTCAGGCCAGGAAAGTCCACTATCGATCAAATTTTCACATTACGGCAGATCCTGGAAAAGACTCAAGAGATGCAGATCGACACCCACCACCTATTTGTCGATTTCAAGGCCGCATATGACAGCGTGCATAGAGACGAGCTATACAGCGCCATGTCTAGTTTTGACATTCCTGCCAAACTCGTCAGGTTGTGCAGGATGACGATGGAGAACTATCGCTGCTCCATCAAGGTCGGTAACGAACTCACCGAGACGTTCAATGTCAAAAAACATTTAAGAAAAGCCGACGCGCCGTCCTGGAGAAGATCGTGCAAAACTCGATCGCGATCTTCCAGAAGTCCGTTCAACTGCTAGCATACGCGGACGATATTGACGTGATTGGCAGAACTCAGGGAGCCGTCAATAAAGCGTTTGCTTGTATTGAGACGGAGGCGGCAAAAATGGGTGTAGCGGTGAATGAGGGCAAAACAAAGTATATGCTGTCATCAAGAAAGGACACACAACATCGACGACTCGGTCAAAACGTCACCATAGGCAGCTACAACTTCGAGGTAGTAAAGGACTTCGTCTACCTTGGCTCCCAAGTAAATAGTGCGAACAACATCAGTACTGAGATTAAACGCAGAATAACTCTTGCCAACCGCTGTTTCTTTGGGCTCAAGTGGCAATTGAGTAGTCGAGCCCTTTCTCGAAAGACAAAGCTCACCTTATATAAGACCTTGATCATCCCTGTCCTGCTGTATGGCGCGGAAGCTTGGACCATCTCAAGAGCGGATGAAGACGCACTTGGTCTCTTCGAGAGAAAAGTTCTGCGTTCAATCTTTGGTCCTGTTAGCGTTGAAGGTTCTTGGAGAAGAAGATTCAACCACGAAATGCTACGGGCTGTACAGCGACATGAGTCTAGTCAGGCGTCTACGGATTCAACGCCTAAGATGGCTAGGCCATGTAGAGCGCATGGACAACACTGCTCCAGCCCGAAGAGTCTTCGACTCCGAGCCAGTGGGACAACGCAATAAAGGACGACCACGAACCCGATGGCGCACTTAAGTGGAGAAGGACGTCAACCAACTTGGAGTTCGAAATTGGAGGCAGCTGGCTACGGATCGTGCCAGCTGGAAGGGATTGTTGACCGAGGCCCAGGTTCACCCCGGACTGTAGCGCCACAAGAAGAAGAAGAATCCCGGCTAAGAACCACTTTGGTATCCCGATCCCTTCAGCCGCCTAAGCTCCCTTGCAGACAATTCTAAGCAAGTGCAGTGCTATTTGGCGAAGTCATCGACGTTTCCCTTTACCTCGCATGAGGATTGAGATGCAGGGAATGCGTGAAAATAGTAAAATTAGTTGAATAATTAATGATAGTGTCAGTCAGCTTTGGGGAGTATGATCGCCTAAGCTGGCATATATGCGTTGCTGCATGCTAGACCATGCAACCTCCGAAAGTGTAATATTGTAATTTTGTAAGCTGATTCCATCTCAATGTCAACCAACGCTTCATTGATGACCGACTGCATGCTAAGTGCTGAATGAACTTCCAGAAAAACGCGTTTCCGTGCAATCGTGTCATTTTTGTAGAATTTCCAGTGAATTTTTCACTTCTAGGCAGAGTGGGTTAGCGTAGCCGCCTATTGCTCGTTGTTCTGAAAGCTTGGCCCAACCACTAACCGACTCATTATCAGTGCTGCCCTTTTGATGAGGTTTCTCAAGTTCGCCACTGATTCTGATGTCGCCTCAGTTCAGTTTCCATAGCGACCAGCGGCCCCTCTTCAATCTAATGCACCAGCCAGCCAACCCATTCACCCAGTCTCCCTAAACTCCATCATCACGACACACGGCCAATGAGTTTAAAGTTCTTGCACTTTCATGACCGCCCCCCAGCCCGGCATCGCAATGAAAATCACTTGAACTTGTCGCCAGATTTTCAGCAAATCCCCCTCTCGTCAATCCGAAATCAAGTCTAATGGCATTCGCCATCTATCCGAGCGACATGACGTCCGTTCTGTTCTCGACTGACCTCTCCTAAAGACCATCACATGAATTCTTCATTTCTCTCCCTGTTACCGGCTGGCATTTGCCCAGGAACTCGCTCCCGAGACACGATGGCCATTGTTGCGATGCATTCAATTTAATTGAGGGCTGTTGGCTGCCGCCTCCTCGTCACAGGAACACTGCACGTCGACTTACTGAATAAGTTATGCGTCCCGACAAAGCACTCTTCCGGTAGTTTCGACTATTTAAGGATTTGCATATTTAAGGCCATCGTTCACGGTCCGTCTCTCGGGGGAGGACTTCCGCAAGGATGTGGCATGTCTTGGCATTGCTCGTCTCGTTGTGTGTCGGTCGGTGGCACTGGCACTGGCACCAGATGGGGTAATGGAATTTAACTCTTCCACTTATCCATAGTTGTGCATCTACATTCGATGGATCTCGGGATGTCCTGAATGTCCTTTTGTGTGCTTGTGTTTTGTTTTCATTTTTGCTTTTGCTCTTGCTTTCGCCTTTGCTGTTCGGACACATTGTCCCTTACTGCGGCCAAGAGTCAGCTCTCTGGGGGAAGATTAAGGGGGCCGCCGGTACGGGCCGGGCGTGCTGGGAAAGGGTTGATGTTAGATAACTGTATTGATCCGTCAAAAAGAATCCGTGCGGGCATCAGACTTGTGGGGCGGGCTGGACAGGTTTCTTGCTTTGTCGTTTGACGAGGGAGCACGTGCGGCGTCCTTCGTGTGCACACATGGTCGTGAATCTAAGCCGGATGCTCGTTTGTTAAGGGCTGCCATTTAGATGGAAGATTTCTCTTCCTAAAGACACCATTGAATGCGGGGTTAAAGCTGGAATGGAAGTGAGTTAGGGTGTGCTTCTTTTTTGGTTCCAGGGGCGCTAGGGAAGGGGATTTGTATCTGAATGCAAGCGTGATCTATATAAATGAAATCTTGGCAGAGATCCGATGTGGAAACGGACTTGTTAGCCGATGCTACTTGACAACTCGAAGTATCATGCTGGGGTTGCTAAATACAGAGCAACCGAAAAATTCTACTCCTACGACTGATTACCGCAAGAACACTGCTATCACTGCTAGAGTCGGATTTCGGCGAGGAGATGCGCTGTCGTGAGATTTTTTCAATTTCTTCAATTTGGTACGGGAGAGAAACCGCGGGCAAAAGTCAGCACGGATGGCACTATCTTCTACAAGTCAGTCCAGCTGTTCGGATACGCTGATGACATCGACATTATCGCGCGGTCCCAACGCGCCGTAGTGGAAGCTTTCACGGCAATTGAGGAACATGCGAAACGAGATGGTCTTAAGGTCAACGAGGACAAAACAAAATATATGCTGTCGAGCAAAAAACGATCCGCCGCACACCACCTAGGCCAAAACGTCACAATCGTCAACTACAATTTCGAGGTAGTAAAGGAGTGTGTCTACCTCGGACCATATGTAAACTCAACGAATGACATCGTAGTTCAGATCGACGCAGAATCGCCCTTGGCAACCGATGCTACTTCGCTCTGTTAAAACAACTGGGCTCGAAACTCCTGACTCGAAGGACCAAAGTCATGCTCTGCAAAAACCCTTATATTGCCAGTCCTACTTTATGCAGCCGAAAGCTGGACATTAAGTAAGGCTGCAGAGCTGATTCTTGGTGCCTTCGAAAGAAAAAATCTACGTCGGAT
This sequence comes from Eristalis arbustorum, assembly GCA_916610145.1. Lineage (NCBI taxonomy): Eukaryota > Metazoa > Arthropoda > Insecta > Diptera > Syrphidae > Eristalis > Eristalis arbustorum. The sequence goes on along the minus strand of OU744316.1, from coordinate 86,475,505 downwards.
ATATGGTCCCGTCTGCGAGGAAGGCGAATGGAGGAGAAGACACAACCGCGAACTCTACGGGCTGTGCAAGGATGTGGATGTAGTCCGGAAGGCAACAATCCGTCAACTACACTGCCTCGGCTACATCGAGCGAACAGACAACAACGCTCCAGCAAAGAGGGTCTTCGAATCCGAGCCTCCTGGTTCGAGAAGGAGAGGAAGACCGAACCTCCGCTACAAAGACCAAGTCATCGCAGATGTTAGACAGCTTCGCCGTGATGACTGAAAGCAGCGTGCCCAGGACCGTCACCGATGGAAGACAGCAATTGCTCAGGCTCAGACCCTTCATGGTTCGTCTGCCTGATAAGTAAGTAAGTAGGTTCAATGCCGCGCATTATTGCGGACGCCGACGATTTAGTGATTGTTGGCGAATGAAGAAGCTCTTTTTTTGAGAGAAAAGTTCTGCGTGCGATCTTTGATCATGCTTGCGTTGATGGCGTCTGGAGGACAAGATTCAACCACGAACTGTACGGACTGTACAGCGGCATGCACCTAGTTAAGCGTCTTCGGATCCAACGCTTAAGATGGCTAGGTCATGTAGAGCGGATGGACACCACAGCTCCGGCCCGAAGAGTCTTCGACACCGAGGCATTGGGACAGCGTAACAGAGGACGTCCTCGCACTAGATGGCGCACACAAGTGGAAAAGGACCTCAACCAACTTGGTGTGCGCAACTGGAGGCAGCTGGCTAAAGATCGTGCTGGCTGGAGAGGCATGTTGGTTGACGCCCAGGTCCACCCCGGACCACCAATCAAAGAAGAAGAAGAAGAAGAAGTTACACATTCTGCTCACACCCGCCATCATACCACGGTTTTCTAGTAGGGATCCGGCATGTAGTGGTAATAGGCACACCGGAGAGTCTCTCACTTGTGTTCTTCGTAGGTTCTAGTAATCTCTGGTGCGCTAAGGTGTCTAATGTCAAAAGTTCTCTTTGTTGGCTGGTGCAGCTTTTTGATATTGGACAGTCAAGCTGGGAGGAATGTGGTTAGCCTCGAAGTTTGGTCACCTGAATGTTCATCCATCCACGCATACCTTGGCCCAATGAGCACGTAGTCTATTTGACTAGGCAGAAAATTTCCTGCATCGCGGATGGCTGTAAGTTTGTGCACAGTCCCAGAGTGTAGAGTGTTTCTACATCCCACGAGCCCACTCGCAAGTCGTTGTTTTCTTCCACACTTATCAGCATTTTTTAAAACCCCTTCACACAACATCACTTATCACCCTCACCACTTCTCAAAGCCAACTCTCAAGCGATCTCCGCCCCTTGTCAATCATTATCCTTTCCGATCACCTTTTTGTCAAAAATTGAAGCAATTACCAGCACCTTACGTGTGGAATTTGTAAACACTTTAAGAGCCCAGCCTCCCACCCGCCCTCAAAACGTCACCGTACCAATGCGACAATTATAGACATCCATTCAGTGAAGACTGCTGGCGAATTCCCCGCACGTACCCAAGACGAGATGGTGCCCCTCTCTTTTTTATTGATTTCCATAAGCAATAAAATTTTATTGAAACAGAAGACTACCTGCCGCAGATCCACATCACAGTCTCCCCCGAAAAAGCCACAGCACGCCATAAAGCATTCCACTGCTCGCGCCCCACCATCCACCATCCGGCAGCAGCCACCAGCCAGCATCCATTTGAGGATGCTTCAATTGATTTGCAAATTCGTGTGTTTCTGGCACTCCCCCACTCGGCAGTTGTGGGCCCTACCTGATTTGAATTCCTGCATAAAATATGCGAGACAGCTTAGGCGCGTCCATGCCCGCAGACCCATCCTGTCCCCCCAAGCCACCGCCCGGCTGTCTTCGGAGGACGGCGCCGCTGAATACCTACCCTTGCTGAATATGGAAATCATTGCAAAGTAAATGCGACAACAGGGACTCATTAAGTGATTGTTATTTTAATCCCGACTTAAGGGTGCTACACGCCTGCCTAACCAAACACGCTCCGGCCACCATTTGTCTGTCCTACGCCGTCGCCGCCGCACCGTCACCGCCACCGCAGCCGGATGTGACGGGAAATAATGCACAAATTGCTATGAATGTGTGTTGACTTCGATATTAACAGGATTTAAGCAGCTGGCCCACCTTCGCTCGGCCTACACGTCACATCGCCGCCCGCAAGGATGTGCGGTGTCTGGTCCTGTACGTGGCTGAGCGTCTGTGTCTCCATACTCGGCGGTGATTAATGGCGGCAGACTCCCGGCGGAAGTGATGCGGATTGGGTGCGGTTGGCGTTGGAAGGCCTTAATTACGCGTACTTTCGTGCAGGCGGACAATTAGTAAAAAAGTGATTACACGCCTCAACGAGTGGGCTGCTGGGAGTTTGAGGGGGATGGGACTTGCTTGAGTGGAAAACAGAAACAAATGGGTGATCTAGCTTGTGGAGGACATTTTGAGTGGGGCAACAGTTGTCATTTGATGGATACTGAAAGACAACACGCAGCAAGCTGTGAAATAGACGAGCTATGCTAGAAATTGGGAGAAAGGCTTGTAGAGAGTGGGACGAAGGAGTTTTATTTTTGAGAAGTGTACATCTGTGGAACAATTCACGATCTAGTCTTATTTTTGGAAAGGTCTGCTGACAAGGTCATTGCCACAATTAGCGAAATTCCACAGACTGGTCTCTCTGAACTCCCACAAACCCCACTCTTCACAAGGCTGTACGTTCTCATCGATTTAAAGCCGCGACCGACAGCTTTCATCGCAAGAAACTGTTAGCAGCGATGGCCGAATTCGGGTTCCCGGCTGAATTGATCTGGTCGTGTCGGACTACGGTAACACATACGCGATGCACCGTGCAATTCGGCTCGAGGGCCGCTTAACCATTTGCACCGGATTTCGGCAAGGATATGCGCTGTCCTGTGATGTCTTCAATTTGGTTCTAGAGCGGCGGGTAGCTGTAAACACTGAAGGCACTACCTTCTACTAGTCAGTCCAGCTGCTGGAATACACTGATGACATCAACAATGCTCCGTAGTGGAAGCTTTCACGGCAATTGAGGAACATGCGAAACGAGCTGGTCTAAAGATTAACGAGGACAAAACCAAATACATGCGAGCAAGAATCGATCAGCCGCACACCACTTAGTCCAAAACGTTACAATCGACAGCTACAATTTCGACATAGTAAAGGAGTTTGTCTACCTCGGAGCAAATGTAAACTCAACGAATGACATCGTAGTGGAGATCGACGTAGAATCGCCCTTGGCAACCGATGCTACTTCGGTTTGTCAAAACAACTGGACTCGAAACTCCTGACTCGAAGGACCAAAGTCGTGATCTACAAGACTCTTATCTTCACAGTCCTACCTTATGGAGCCGAAAGCTGGGCGGCAAGCAAAACTGCAGAGCTGATTCTTGGTGCGTTCGAAAGAAAAATTCTACGTCGGATAGATGGTCCCCTCTGCGAGAAAGGCCAATGGAGGAGAAGACACAACCGCGAGCTCTAACAGCTGTACAAGGATGTGTATGTAGTCCGGAAGGTAAAACTCGGTCGACTACACTCGCATGGCCATACCGAGCGAATGGACAACAACGCTCCAGCAAAGAGAGTCTTCTAAGCCGAGCCTCCTGGTTCGAGAAGGAGAGGAAGACCGAACCTCTGGTACAGAGACCAAGTCATCGCGGATGTAAGACAGCTTGGCCTTGATGACTGGAAGCAGCGTGCCCAGGACCGTCGCCGATGGAAGGCAGCAGCTGCTTAGGCTCGGATCTTTCATCGGTCGTCGACCTAAGTGAGCAAGTAATATTGTGCTGCTGTCTTTTTTTTTCCACACAATTTTCAATTAAAATTCGCGCTCAAACTTTAATGGAAAACCGTGTCCCTGGCTCGGCCATGAACTACCTGAATTCTCCACAGCTGACCATAGGCGAAGTATATTGCTCCTCACACACGTTCCACGCATAAAACACACATCCCCAATCACTTTCAAAACGCATATCGTTCTCCCCACAGGATCAAGCGTCCGACTCGAGCACATATGATCGTCCAGACACGGCACCGACACGCATCCAGTCTTTGCTTGCATTTTTTTTGATTTGCCTTGTCATCGGTACTTTCGTACATTTCTCCAAACGCATACACTCAAGTCCCCTTGTTTCGGAGTAACACTATACTTGAATCTAGCTGAACTATCTTAACAAACTTCTTACACCTAACCTACTGACCCTCTACGGGTACTCTAAGTGAATACTTTCTAAATTTAATTGTGCCTTTCCAGGGCACAGGGCCACCAGGGCGTATTTTTCATTTCATTTCATTTATTTTTTTTCTTATTGACCAGCTTAAAACTATGTAAGTTGACCACTATAATCAACTACCGGGTCATTTTGAAAAACTTGCGGCAGCGGCCAGTCTAGTTTTGGCGTAACCAGCAGTAAAATTGTCGTTCTTTGGTAGACTCTCCCCGGTCTCGAGCAGAGATCGACATCCCGTTCGGTTCTGAAGTCGCCTGTCCACTGTTCGGCGTACGACGTGGAAGATTACAGGACATCCGTGTGGATCCTGTATTAGGCCAATTGTGTCGAGATAGAGGAACGCTTCGGGAAGAATAAAGCCGGTATGGCGCACTCTCTCATGGTAGATAATGTAGGTGTAGTAAGCCCCAAGGATCAGACAGTTGGAAGAAGTCATAGCTCGTGCAATATGCCTTCTGATCAGCTTAAAAATAAATTATATATCCTGTTCTACGTCGGTTATATGGTCCCGTCTGCGAGGAAGGCGAATGGAGGCGAAGACACAACCGCGAATTCTACGATCTGTACAAGGATGCGGAAGCAAAAATCCGTCAACCATACCGGCGGAGGCCGCGAAGATGGGCTTAGCGGTAAACGAGGGTAAGACCAAATATATGCTGTCAACGAGAAAGGACACCCAAAACCGACGTCTCGGTCAGAACGTCACGGCAGACAGATATAACTTTGAGGTAGTTAAGAACTTTGTCTACCTAGGAACCGCTATCAACTCAGACAACGACACCAGCGCTGAAATCAAACGAAGAATAACTCTCTGAACAAAGCCCTCTCTCGAACAACCAAGGTGACGCTTTACAAGACCTTAATCGTCCCAGTCCTGCTATATGGCGCGGAGGCATGGACTCTGTCAAAAGTGGATGAAGCAGCTCTTGGTTGCTTCGAGAGGAAAATTTGTCGGGTGATTTTCGGTCCCGTCTGCATAGATGGTGAGTGGAGGAGGAGATACAACGACGAACTATACGGGCTGTTCAGCGACATCGACTTCGCCCAGAAGAGTGAAGATCCAACGATTGAAATGCCTAGGTCATGTAGAGCGGATGGAAACCAATGCTCCGGCCCGAAAAGTCTTCGAATCCACCCCCGAGGGACGGCGCAGTAGAGGAAGACCGAGACTCAGGTGGCGCACGCAAGCCTCAACCAACTATGCGTGCGAAACTGGAGGCAGCTAGCTAGAGATCGAGCTGGCTGGAGACGCTTGTTGGTTGAGGCCCAGGCACAGCCCCGGACTGTAGCGCCACCTTAAGTAAGTTTCTTAACGTCATTCGACATATAGAGACTTCTCCACTCAAGATTACAACAATCCTAAAATAAATTACTAGCATTGACACTACGAATATTGCGATAGAATACAGATTGTGGAAAATTTCCTGGCACACAAATGTCGAAAGTAGCTAAAACAAGATCATGGTTTACAAATACTGGCACAGATAGCTGACTAAGCTTAGATCATTGGTTAAGATGACATCTAGCAATGATGGCGAGCTGTTGGGTTTAAAATTGACATTGATTGATATCATTTTTGATCGCTGATACACAGCTTCACGTGTGCAAATCCATCCTTGTTTCGAAATCCTTGAAAAACTCCTTCGAAATTATCCACGCAAATAATCCGCCCTCTCCAACTTCCTCCGCGATCAGACAGCCAGTCACTTCAGTGCAAACCGCTTCAGAGCAATTGTGCTGACTGCACACACGTGAAACTTCCACTTCAGAAAAACACGAAAGTTTCCACTCGAAGTCTCTTTTTGTTGCTCCCCGCGAGCGAGGAAAGTGCATACGACTATCCCTCCAGCCGCCCGTCATATTTTCGCGCACTCAGTTAATGATTCAGTGCAAAGTTATCGGCTTTCCACACCTGACGCAGCACACTCCACCGTCGGCAGTTACACAGTCCTTAACTCCGTGGTGCTCCGAGGACGAGCAGCAGGTAAGCACAAGCGATCACGTCCTCCCCAGAGATTACTCTCAGCAACTTCCCCGTGGGTACGTGTTCCTACGAGCCACTGGCCCCGGACGGGCGGCAGAAATATCCGCTCACTCGACCAAGTGGCATCGCTTCCGCTATGACAGACGACTGGGCGCGCCCACATGAATTAGGCTGCGCCGCACACACCATCGGTCTCCGCAAGATTGCAAAAAAGGACGAAAAAAAGGACGAACAGCCCGTAAACCGCTTTACACTGAACCCGAGTGGAATCGAGCTGGAGAATCCTTAAGGTGCCCGCCGACGAGGACGAGTGCAAACGTGCTCTGCATACCGAAGCGGGGCTCCATCTGGAAGCTCGCAGGCGACCGCATGAGAAACATCATCGATTTGCAGGCTTCCCCAGGGGGAGCGTTGCCTTCGTCAAACCCACCCTCCAGCCGCTGTAAACTTTTGATGGGGCACGCAACAACATTTTCGGCTGGTGGGTGGCTCCGGCGAAAGGATACACCGGCGCGCGGCGGATCATCACTCGCAAAGGTGGGGACGTTTTAATTTCCCAAGCAGAAGTTTACTCACACACTAAACAAGGGCGTTACACGGCCAAAGCGGTGAATCGATGCGAGAGTATCTGCTTACCGTTGTTTATTGCGTGTTTCACACCGTGGGGGCAGGAGGCAGCATCGACGTTCACAATCTGGCAAGCAAATAACAATAGGATCCCCCGGCCCGCGGAGTCAAATGAATTTATGGCTGCCGCGAGGGCGGTGGGCGCGCGCCACTCAGCAGGCAGCCGTGCAAGCGTCGTGGGGTATCAGACACAGGAGATTTTGAATTTTAACGAGCACATCCTGCCGGCTGCGGGCCCACCTCCGGTGCGGGTGGTGCCAACTGCGAATACCTTCGTGACATGATATTGTTATTAGCGCGCGTCGCAAACTACTTCTCGCATAGTTCACCGCCTCGGCGATGAGGAGAAAAAATGAGGACGCGGCGCGTTCAAGTGGGTGGTGAGAGGGCTGCGTGGGGTGCCACAGGAAGGAACACGAGGTGATGGGCGACAGTTAATTGCTCTGGCATTCGGTGAAAAGTTACGTATCAGTTCGTTTTTTTTTCAGTTTTCCGCCCGAAGGCACCGAGAGATTCTCTTCTGGCTTGGTTTTGTCATAACATTTTGCGAGGTCACGTCGTGGGGGGGTAACAGACGAAGAAGAAGAAGAAAACTTCCAGATTCCAGCGAAAAAAAAAACCGAAGAGACGCAGAAAAAGTTCGAGATACAACTTTGAGTTGGGTTCCGAATGGGGTCACAATGGGTTAGGCCAGGCGGTGGTGTCGAGGGGGGGCGGCGGAGGCCGGGTGTATGATTGGCGCAGACAAGTCCGTCGATTAGGAATGTGAAGTGTCCAAGGATGTTTTTTTTTTTTTTTCTGAATTCCTCCGATGGCCATTAGAGGGTTTTGTTGCAGAAGAACAGATTTTTGCTGAGTTCAGCTTTTCTGTTGGGCGACGGGATTTGGGGAGGAGGGGCTCAGTGATGATGGCATTTATCGATAAGAACCGTGGGAGTGAGACGACAGTGGAGAAGTTTGTTTTTCGGACTTTTCAAAGTGTGCGGCGACATGCACCGAAAGTTGGCAAGTGGATGGCGAAGTGAGCCCCTGAGCGCAACAGCGACACAAGGGGACTTACATTGAATGCGATTTGAAAGGAAATGGATTCAAGGGATGATGTTCTGTCTGCCTGAAGGATATACGCTTACAGAGATTTTTGAGAGAGAGGGGCGAGGGGATGTGGAGCTCTTGGGAGAAATATTTATTATTCCCTTGCTCAGGAAGTTTTCTCTGTCCATAGAGCTGAGAGTGTGTGGGGGATGTGATGTATTTAGTGACTTTCTCAAACCTTGTATCAGAGGGCTGTAAATGCTACTGATCCCTTAAATTAGTTTTACATGTACTTGGTCTAAGCAACAACCTCATCTCTTGACCACTGAATGCAGACTACTGCTGCAAAAAGACCAAAAAGGATCTGCCAATTCAGTGGTTGGCTCGAAGCTCTAACGCCCATGGAAGTAGGAGAGTGTGAACGTATTGGGGGCTCTGTGAATACACATGAAGCTAATAAGAAAGTTTCAACAGGACAATGATTCAAAGCACAGCAACTAGGCAGCCGAAAATTTTTCTAATACCAAGAAAATCAAGGTTCTAGATCCTTGGAGTTGGAGTTGTTGGAGATAGACGGCAAGCGAATAAGCCGAAACCAATGCAAAAGTTGGCAAACCAATCAGACACCCAATTTTCGACTTCTTCGTAGGAATCGAAGTGCTGCTCAGCCAATGCGCGTCCCATCGATGAAAACAAATGGTGTCGGAAGGAGCCAAGTCTGGTGAATACGGCGGGTGGGGTAGCTGCTCCCAGCCAAGTGCAGGTGCCATGTCATGGAGCAGAATTACCTTGCGGTGTCTTCTGGCCAATTCTGGTCGTTTCTCGATCAATGCATGGTTCAAATTGATCATTTGTTGTCGGTAGCGATCAGTATTAACGGTCTCACCAGGTTTTAGGAGCTCGTGGTACACCACACCTTTCTGGTCCCACCAAACACACAGCATAGTCTTCTTGACGAATCGATCTGGTTTTGCAGTCGATGTTGATGGTTGTCCTGGATTAACCTATGATTTTCTGTTTAGGATTCTTTAAATAAATCCATTTTTCATCGCCAGTAACAATTCGATGCAAAACCGATTGTCTTATGTGTCTTTGAAGCAAAATTTCACAAGTGTTTTTTCGGTTTTCCATCCATCTTTCATTCAATTCATGTGGCACCCATTTTCCACACTTTTGGATCTTTCCCATATCTTTTAAACGGTCGGAAATTGTTTGTTGTGCAACATTTAACATTGCTGTCATTTGCTTTTGACTCAAGGAGGCATCTCCATCCAATATCGTTTGCAATTCGGCGTCTTCAAACTTTTTTGGTGGTCTTCCACGTTGAAACCATCTTTTGCATGTTGCTTCTGATAGAGCATGATCACCATATGCCTCGACAAGCATTCGATGCGACTCTGCAGCACTTTTCTTCAAATGAAAACAAAAAATTAATGCTTTCCGCAAATCATCACTTTCTGGTACACAATTCGACATTTTTAACACGATGAAAAAATATGATTTTGTCTGTTCAATGACTTGATGTATACTAAATATTTTTCACAGATGTCGTAGCAAATAAACAAAAAAAAAATTAGGGCTCGTTCACAACAAATGTTCCATATCGAGACATGTGTATCTTGACGCTCACTTCATACCAGTATACCTGATAATTCTCCTTTATCTAATGTTTTTTTTTTTTTATAATTTGCGCGTGCTCAAGGGGTTAATAGCACCCTTAATTGTCCGGGGTCAAGACACAGCACGGGCCGAAGGTATAGAGGGAGAGAGAGCCCTGTGCACATTGGTCTTAAACATCTGCGGATTGTAATCTATTGGAAATATTGAGCTGGAAAGAGCTCCTGGCGTGCATTCCTGGCGAGAGGTGTATTGCGGGTGAATTCAAGGAAAAGAGGAATGCAGTTGGCTATCTCACGTTTGTTCAAACAGCGATAAAACACGGACTAAGAAGACACGGTACGTCGATGTTCAAGCGAGTCTAATGAACCCGCGATATCATTGTCTCCTATAAGTTTTATCGCTCGCTTTGGCTTTTGCGTTGTACTCACGCTTAGGGCGAATATACGTCTTATAAATAGATTAAAGCCAAATCAGAGGGGGTGAAGTATTTTTTGCATCGATTAAGGCAACTTAAACATTTCGCAGCATTTTTGGCGACCTCGAATATGTGACTGTTCCAACGTGTTGTGTTTATTCACATACCAAGGATGAACAGTTTTTTGTTTTCACCCATACAAGCGCCATTTATGGATAATGGCTGATTATCAGGGGTTCGCTTTAGAGACAGCAGACAGCATTGAGTTTTGGAGGCATTGAATTCCACTCTGTTGTTCTTACCCCAGTTAATCATGCTGTCAAGATGGGAATTCAATGTGCTGGACATACGCTGCCTTTCCAATATTACATCCGAAGGGCAGGGTCGTGTATTTTGGAACGAATATGAAAAGCTGAGGGTGCTGTCATCAACGAAGGAGTGGATTGGATTAGAAGTGGCAGACAGGAGATCATTTATAAAAATGAGAAAGAGTGTCGGAGACAGAACAGAGCCTTGCGGGACACCAACATATATTTTGTGGATATCAGACTTGAACCCATCCAAAACAACTTGGATTGAACGGTTCGAAATCTTGCTTTCGCCTGCATTGTGCAAAGATTGGTTCCACTTTTCGGTGAGATAAGCTATCAAATCACCAGTGGACCTGTTGCTGCGGAAGCCATACTGTCGGTCATTAAGAAGCTTCCGCGATTCAAGATATTTCATAAGCTGACGATGTATCAGCGTTTCCATGACCTTAGAAAGAAGGGACGTAAGTGCTATGGGTCGGTACGAGGTGGGTGACGAAGATTCGCCCTTTTTAGGGACGGGCTGGACAAATGCTGTTTTACATCTACTCGGAAAGAGACCTAAAGAGTAGGATAGATGAAAAAGCTTACGCAGTGGTTTTGCCAGCGAAGAAGAACACCTCTTCAGAAGTATGGGGGGAGTACCATCCGGGCCAGCGGATTTGTGCACGTCGAGATCTTTAAGTACTCTTGCAACTGTACGAGTGCGGAAGTGAATTTGTCGCATTGTAAAACCAACGCTCTCGAGTACAGGTAGGGACAATTTACAATCTGGCAGTGTTGAGCTGGCTGCAAAATGCGCCGCAAGCAGATTGGCTTTGTCCAAAGAGATGACAGCTGGGATGTCATTGTAAATGAGCGTGGGAATTGAGGACGAGGCGGAATTCTTTATGTTTTTCACAAATGACCAAAAGTTTTTGCTACCCTTGAATGTCTCTTCAGTCCGGGGTAAACCTAGGTCTTAACCAAAATGCCTCTTAATTAATATTGAATTCACCCATTTCCGCTCTTCTTAAATTAATATCACAGCATTGAGCTAGTTCATTTATAAACATACAGTTTGTCAAGAAAGTGTTTACACTAGGTAAAAAAACAGCAGTGTACAAGTGTCCCACGAATCTGTAAGTCAATTGCTGAAAAAGAATGAGTACACATCAAGAGTTGCACGGAAAAAACCATTACTTTCGTCGCAAAATGTACAAAAGCGCTTATCCTTCGCTAGAGAGTACAGCATGCAATCAAACGAATACTGGGATGATGTCATATTTTGTGATGAAACAAAAATAATGTTGCATTACAACGAGGGGTCCAATAGAGTGTGGCGCAAGCCTTTAAAATCGTTGCTTAACAAGAATATCATTCCAACCGTTAAATTTGGTAAGTTATCTGTGATGGAGGCCGGGGACATAGTTTTAATTGAAAATACCATGGACGCAAAGAAGTAAGTTAGCATTTTGCAAACTCTTTTGCTTACTAGTGCCAACAATTTTGATTTTAACAGCGGTGTTAATGGCAGAAAACCACAATTTATGTTCTATCAAGACAACTATCCGAAACACAAAGAACTTACGGTGAAGACGTGGTTGCTTTATAACTGCACCAAAGTATTGGATACACCAGCTGAGAGCCCAGACCTTAACTCAATAGAAAATCGATGGGCACATTTGAAAAAGAAGGTAGCAAAAAGGAGCTCCAAAAATAGAAAGCAACTGATACAGTACATCGATGAAGAATGGGTTATCATTCCAAATAGTTATGATATAAAAAAGTTAATTGGATCAATGGTAAAGCGGCTAAAGGCGGTTAGGGGTGGCCATGCCAAGTAAAGGGTGATTTTTTAAAAGCTATAGGAAAGTTTTTCAAAAAAACACATAAAATTCAGAAAAAAGCATGAAATCTTTATTTGAATCGATAGTACGGTCCATATAATTTAATGCTTGAAGACTATTTCATGCAAATGTTGAAAATGGGCCATCCGCTTAGTCCAATTTTGACGTACTCTTTCCAACATTTCGGACGGTATCACACGAATCAATGCTTCAATTTTGTCTTCCAATGCGTCAATTGAAGCGGGCTTGTCTGTATAGACATGAGCTTTAACATAGCCCCACAAAAAATAGTCTAAAGGCGTTAAATCGCACGATCTAGCAGCCGGTCCGGTCCCGAAGGTGAAACAAAATGTCCACCGAACTCGCCTCTCAATAAGTCAATTGTTGCGCGTGCTGTGTGGCAAGTGGCACCGTCATGTTGAAACCACATATCGTCCAATTCGGTCCATGATATGAATGTGGACGATATGTATTATCATTCGCCCAAATGCGGCGATTCTGCTTATAGACGAATCCACTGAGGTGAAAATGTGCCTCGTCACTGAAGATGATTTTCTTCGAAAACTGATCATCCACTGTTGCCATTTCTTGCCAACATTCTGACCATTGACGACGCTTGAAATGGTCCAGAGGCTTTAGTTCTTGACTTGTAAGCGTGTGAATGCAAGTCTATATGCATAATGTTCATGCACTCACGACGAGCGTGAGAGGTGCAATTGTTGGGCACGACGAGAAGTTGAGGTGGACGGCTCTTCAGCCACACTATTGCGAACAGCAGTAGTATTTTCTGCAGTACGAGCTGTGCATGCACTGGTGTTTTTACATCTCTTACAGACGTGGTTTGCTCAAATTTTTGCACGATTTTTCCGATTGTACGCACATTTGGACGATTAAATTGCAATGCAATCAACCTGGTTGAGGGTTGATTTATCAGGTGGCCGCCAGGTCCCCTTATGGACGATGTTAAGGTGTGGTAACCGCATGATCATTAAAGAGAGGCTCCGTCCCAAGGCGAAATATACTAGAGTCCGTTTCCTGGCTGTAGAGGCATGTTGGTTGGGGCCCAGGTCCACCCTGGACTGTAGTGTTAACCAAAGAAGAAAGAAGAAGGTTCGTTTTCGGATGTGTTGCCGTGCAGGCTGTGTTTTTGCCTAAGACTGCCTCGAACAACAAGTCCGCGTCCAAAGCGCTGCCTTCCCTCCTCTAGCAAAAAACCAATATTTTAACTCTGGGACAGAAGGGGATTACTGTATACGCTAGTTCACAACACAACGGTTGTTATGATTCTCATCCAGGGAGGCCGCAAGGAGGCTGCATGTCAACTCGACTTAGGCACAAGCACGCTCTGGCATCTTACAAGGTTGGGTGCAATCAGTAACTTTGCAATGTGTACATAAGCCCATGAAGTTAGCCAGGTCGACCGTAAAGTCCTCGAACACATTAAGCCACTTTCCGGATATTATATTATTAACAGACTGCACTAAACGTAGGGCTTGCAAAAGAGGCTCATTTGACTCGAATTCTTGTTAATTCTAACCCCTAACCTCTCTCCTATTTAAGACCTCTTCCCTGACATTCATTTAATGTTCAATTTTTAACACTCTTCCAATTTGTTCTCATTTCAGCAATAATTCAAACCACACACAATCACAACAAATAATCAAAAAAAAAAAGACAAAACAAAAATCGACCTCAAAACAAGGAACAAGTGTGTTCAGCCTTTTCTCAAACATTGCGCACAAAACCGAGCAATAAACCTCCTCCACCAGGGACATCATAAAAGCAATACTGTTTGCTCTTGCAACAGCCCGTAAACTGGACAATTCTACACCAATCACAAGCAATAACGTTTGCACACCTCATCGCGTCGTGTGTGGGGCAACTGGTAGCATTTCGGAAGCGCATCGGAACCGGCCAACGTGTGGCGGAACACTGACTGAATGATGTGGAGCACAATATCGCCGACAAACTCAAAGAAATTATTAATCGGCAGCACGAGAAGCGTTGATTATGTTGGTGATGTTGGTGCGACAGCGACTAAGTCAACTAAAATCTCAATCGCAATGGAAATTCATTACCAGAATAAGTGTATCTCAGCATAGCGCATCACTCTGGAGGGTGGTGCGGAGCCCCCATGGCTGCAGGGCCCCCTTAAAGCGGCATTTCTGGGGGCCTCAGGAGTCGGTAAAACAAGTATTCTACAGGTAAGCTGAATGTTTCTTTTGCATTTTTTGTAAATGCTTGAATGAATGAAGGATGTGTGTTGGGTAAGGGTCAAGGGAAATTTTCTTGAGCTGATCTCTTTATTAACATTTAAAACATAGCGATGACCCTCACTCGGTGTCCAACATGAACATTGACCGTCCTAGTTCTCGTTGATAGTAGGTAATCCGTGTGTCTATTGTGTGATTCTGCTGTCTAACTAATTATTAATTCTTAAAGAACCTTACCATTCCAATCGACAAACCTCCTCAGAACTTGCTTCTTCAGTAGAGCAACTGACCAGCGTTATGGAACAACGATGACAATATTGTCATTGCAGCCTCTGGAAAGTATGTGTCCACTATAAGGGATATCTTACGAACTACAAACCTTTTCCAGAAAATAAAAAGAAACAAACAAGCATTAGGTCTTATTCTTAACACAAATTTGAATTGAAAACTCAACATCCAAGAACACATCAGCATGCCCTCCAACGCTCTATATTGCTGCAAACACTCTGTAGGGTACAAATGGGAATTTTTCTTATAATTTGCGCGTGCTCAAGGGGCTATTAATACCCTTGATTGTCCGGGATCAAGACATAGCACGGGTCGAAGGTATAGAGGGGTATAGAGGTACCTGTGCACATTGGCCTTAAATATCTGCGGACTGTAGTCTATTTGAAATATTAAGCTGGGAAGATCATTCAATACTCGTGTGTGGCTAAAAAACGAGTCTCTTTCACTGTCCGTCCAAAAGCAGGCTTAAGGGTAAACCGATGTGCATTCCTGGCGAGACGTGTATTGCGGGTGAATTCAAGGAGAGGAGGTATGCAGTTGGCTAGCTCACTTGAGTATCGTTTGTTAAAATAGCGATAAAACACGGACAAAGAAGACACGGTACGTCGATGTTCGAGCGACTCTAATGAACCCGCGATATCGTTGGCTCCTATATGTTTTATCGCTCGCTTTTGGATTCTATCTAGTAGGTGCAAGGTGGTCTTGGGGGCACCAGACCAGATATGAGCGTTGTACTCACGCTTAGGGCTAATATACGCCTTGTAAATTAAAGCCAAATCAGAAGGGGTGAAATATTCCTTGCATCGATTAAGGAAACCTACACATTTCGCAGCATTTTTGGCGACCTCGAATATGTGATCGTTCCTAATAAGTGTTGTGTTGATGTACATACCGAGGATGAAAAGTTTTCTGGTTTCGTCGATATAAGCGCCATTCATGAATAATGGCTGATTATCAGGGGTTCGCTTTAGAGACAACAGACAGCATTGAATTCCACTCAGTTGTGCTTACCCCAGTTAATCATGCTGTCAAGATCGGAATTCAATGTGCTTGACATAGGCTGCCGTTTCAATACTACTTCCAAAGGGCAGGCTCATGAATTTTGGAACGAATATGAAAAGCTGAATGTGCTGTCATCAGCGAAGGAATGGATTGGATTAGAAGTGGCAGACAGGAGGTCATTTATAAAAATGAGAAAGAGTGTCGGAGACAGAACAGAGCCTTGGGGGACACCAGCATTTATTTTGTGAATATCAGACTTAAGCCCATCCAAAACAACTTGGTTCGAAAGGTAGTTTCTAATCCATAGAAGCAGAGATTCATCAACACCATAAGCACGCATTTTCGACAAATTACGCTCATAGTTCACTGGATATTTATGGTATATCCATAGTCAGGCCCATACTAACATATGGTGCAGTGATTTCGTGGACGGCCTGTAAATCTTTCAGTGGAGCGCTAGGTACAACACCACAATAGCATTATTTTGCAAACAAGCGGCTCACAGTGGCCTGGTGACATTGACATATTGACATTCCCAACATACTTGAAAAATGCTTCAAAGTCATAAGCCCTGGTAATCTACTGCCTTTCGCCTTTCGATGTCTTTCGGCTTGAGTTCATGTGCACCCCAATTATTGAATATATCCAGCTGCCTTTAAAGGTTTTGAAATGGGTGCTTGAGTTACACCCAAAACTCATCTTGTGTTTGGCAATAATTTTCATAGACTAAGGCTTCCAGTTCCTCATCATCAAACTTTTTTGGCTGTCCAGGACGTTCATCGCTCAGCTCGAAAGCTCAAAAAGATCCAAAGACCTTTTTCCGTTCTCAGCCCACTGTGCGCCGTACAGCCACATTGTTAATACAGTCTTTCAAGTTTTAATGTTAGGTTACTTACTTAATTTACTTAAGTCCTTTAACCCCTCGGAGTGCATACGGCGTCAACCACTCCTGCGCGCCATTTCGTTCCAATTTTCTTCTGAGCTCCCTCCAACTCATTCCTAAAGAACTCGATTCCTTCTCAACTGTTCTGCGCCATGATTGCCGAGGGTGTCCCGCTGTTCTGCCTGCCTTCGTAAGCGGATTCCATTGCACGGTGTACTTCGCAATAGAATTGTTTTCGCGCCATAGGGTGTGGTGGCCCGTGGCGTTGTGGGTATGTGCGTCGACCCCAACCTCGACGTCGTAGGTTCGATTCCAGCTCTGAGCGACACAAACAATTTTCACGACCCCAGCTCTTTTGAGTTACTGACAATGCTCAAAGAGTATTTCCTGTCTAGAAAAAAAGCTTCTCAAATCTGGCCGTTCGGATTCGGAGTAAAACTGTAGGTCCCTTCCACTCGTGAGAGAACAATAGCACGCACAATACGAGTGGTTGCTGAGAAGCTAGGCCCTGGCCCTCTACGGGCTGTAGCGCCACCCATATATATAGGGTGTGTCCAATCCAATGCCAGTTTCTCATTCGTATTGCGATGTTTATATTGTTCGTTAGAGATACGGTCCGGCAGAAAAATCCTAATGATGTTTCTCAAACATCTGCTTACGAAAGATTGCAGCTTCCGCATGGTAATGGTGTCCACTTTGCAGCTACTGCATCCATATAGCAGCACCGACTCTACGTTGGAGCGGAACAGTCACAGCTTGGTTCTTAAGCTGATGACATTGCTTTTCCAGATCGTGGATAGAATTCCGAACGCAGCTTTAGCCTTCCCGATTCTGTTGCTCACGTCTAGTTCGGTGCGATTAGCCGAGACCACACTTCCTAAATATAGAAATCTGTTAACTTTCTCGACTTCCTGTCCGGCAATGTTCAGATGGGCGCGGTTGTCAGAATTACTAAGGGCTTTAGTTTGTGTCGTATTTTTGTATGAGCTCCACTTTGTTTGCCTCTGCTTCTAGATTATGTGCCATCAAATGTAGATCCATTAGCCGATGCGAAAGGAGACAAACATCGTCAACTTAGTCAAGGTGTTTAAGATAAGATGTCATAGTCCATCGAATACCATAATTTCCGTCCATCAATGCTGCACGGAGTATGTCGCTGATAATCGTCAGAAACAATAGTGGTGACAGTATGCACCCTTGACGAATTCCACTTTGGACCTCAAATTTCTCTGACAACTTACCATTGTGCAAGACGTGACACGTATTACCTTCATACTTAGTCTTTAGAATAGCTATGAGTTTTTTCCGGAATGCCTCTCCTGCGCAAGGCCGACCAGATAGCATCTCGATTCAAGCTATCGAAAGTCTTCTCGAAGTCGATGAACAATAGTTGTAGCGGAAACCTATACTCAACGCATTGCTCATTAATGATCCGTAAGGTGTTTGTGTGTTTAGTGCAGGATGATCCAGCGCGGAAACCCACTTGTTTGACGACGTGAGTTGAATTTAAATGCTGCTGAAGCGTTCCAGAACTACTGGATGCTGCTGGAAGAACTCTCCAGTTTCCGCATTCCATAAGGTTTCCCTTTTTCGAAAGCATGATGACCAGAGATAATGGAAGGAGGAGATATGCCATTTCTACGTTTCTTGCCCCTCAGATTCATCTGACAGCGTTTTTTATAACATTTCACAGCTGTTTTCCTCCTGCTTCACAATCGTTTCATAGATAGAGTCTGTGAATACGTGTATAGCTCGAGACCAGCTGAATGTGAATGCGTATTAGTTTATGAGAGTAGTTGATGAAGTGAATTATCCGGAATTTCCGGCTTTGCCACTAAGAGACAAGTGTATGTTCGCAAAATGCATTGAATTATGTTCTTATAATGAGGCTGGAATATTCCATTAAAAAAGACTTTAAATTTGAAAACTAACAAATTCAGGATAAACAAAAGAGGTCTGTTCCCGTAGTTTTTTGCACCAAATTTTGAAGACTGTCATTTTTTAAGGAGTGGAGATAAAAACCTCTCAGAATGTACGAAAATGTGTAACAGGGTTTTTTGCCATTTAATTCTGTTTCTATTCTTCTGAACTACTTGTTCAAATAAACTCTAACTAATTCAAAACTGTTGAATAGCCGCCAATACTATATTCGAGATTGACACATCAAATGATTCGGCAGAAAACCAACAAAATAACCAAAACTACCCATAGACATTTCTTGGGTTAAAATGGACATGGTAGGGACAGTTTTTACTCTCTCCTGACAGCGCTCTTTTGATATAAATTGTTCAAATTTCGTACATGCATACATAACATTATGATAATAGTTCCATCAGTATATGAAAATAAATTGTAGTATTTTTGTAAATGTTTTCACATTTTGCCTGACCGTAATGTTCGTCAATATATTTATAACAATTAGTTTCTTAGCCCTCTCATGCCCGAATTAAAATGGGCGTGGCTAAAATTTTTTTGAGTAGGCATATAAGCTAGAGTTGACCTCAATATCAACTGACAAAAATTTCATTGTCCTAGGTGTCCTGGTTCAAGAGCTACAGGATGTTGCGTATATGCAACATTGGGCAATGGTGCTATATATTTAAAGACAAGTTGATTTTTTTTTCAAATGCCGTTTATTTATATTTATGTATGATAGGACACAAAACAATTTTTTTGGGGATTGGAGCACAAGTGCACATTACATTTGCTGCATTTACAGCTTGGAAACCCCGTGCTGCATACTCTACATCTTCCTCTTTTTCCCCATTCCGGCCAATGGTTATTACCATCAAGTCGTAGTGATTTTGCTGGGTCTGCAACATAAGCTCTTTTATAGGGGTTTGATTCAGAGCCCGTAGAAGGAGCTGGTGATGATGGAGCTGGTGATGATGGAGCTGGTGATGATGGAGCTGGTGATGATGGAGCTGGTGGTGATGGAGCTGGTGATGATGGGGATGAATTCATTGTCAAATGGAGTGATGATGGACGACCTCTCTTTTTGGCGACAACTTTAGTTTGACTTGCGTTCAAAAGCTCGGAAGCAACATCCAATTGAAAATTTATGAGCGGCATATGCTTCAATTCGCCGTCTGTATGTATGATGTCTCTGCGGTACAACAACCAACTGTTTACTAAACTTGAATTTATGCACCAGTATACTATGCGCATGTACCATTTATTTGAGCGGTGGTTGATTTTGTACAATTCAAGCAGCATGTCCGCAAGATCAACCCCTCCCATGTGTTTGTTGTAACATTCAACTATACCTGGACGAGGTATAGTTATAAACTTCTTCTCTTTGCGGCACCATCTGTTGCATTCACTCATTGGGTTCTTACCTGCATAATTTGAAACTAATTGTACGCTCTTATTATCATACCAACGACAAGCAATCAAGTTGTTCGTTGCTTCATATTTGAAATCGCTTGATCCTCGTCCTTGTTTTTGAAGGTCTTTCTCACTGATTAGAGCACAATTTTTCAATCGGTTGCTTCTAATTGTACCAACGGCCAATATGCCCTTTTCTTTCAGAGCAATCATCAAGCTTATTGACGAAAACCAATTGTCAAAAAACAGTTTGAAATTTTGGTTTACTGGCAAATTGGATGATAAAAATAGCACGATATCTGATGAAATGCCCAAGCCATAAGTCTTGCACGTTCCTTCTCCAATGTACAGAGTAAAATCGTAAATAATCCCAGATACACCAGCTCTCGTAAACATTTTGAAACCCCACTTGTGGGGCTTCATTGGAAGATATTGTTTCAAACTATGTTGACCTTTATATGCAATCATTTGCTCATCTATACTTTGGAATTCAATAAATTGATCAATCAAACCAACACTCACATTTTCAGCTCTGTTATCCAAATTTTTCAAAGTTTCTTCAATAATTTCGTCCATATTTCGATCTTCTTCTTCTTCATATTCCTCGTCAGCCGAATCATCCCAATCAAAGTTGACAAATTTTTCAATCTCAGCTTGAGTCAGACCTTTTGGGCGCATCTTACAATCTGCATACAAAAAAAAAATTATTTTTTGAAAGTTACCACAATAGACCAATGTTGCATATACGCAACACGACATTCACAAAATTATTAGAAACAAACTATATAATATTTTCATGCGGGGTTTTTTTTTAAATACTCACTTACCTTTCTTTATTTAGTTGTTGAACTTGGTTTTAGGATGAAGTAATTATTTAAATGTTTTTTAACACTTTTTTAAAACCACGTTTTTTTGCACAATGAATTTGTCAACTACGCTCTCGGGAGAATAGCTACTAACTGAACGCATGTGCAGCTGACTACCGAACAATTAGGTGTAAGCTCACTCAACACATGCAGCTATATTTCTGCGAACGGTTCAAAACAAAAAATTTAAAATAACGGTAGTTAGAGGCTCATAAATACAATGTTGCGTATGTGCAACAGCGGGCATGAGAGGGTTAGAATGATTGGCATTATTTGATGACTTTTTATAATGAATAATTAATAAGCAGCTACAATAATTCCTTTTAAAAAGTATGAGCGTAGCGAACAGTGTCCTGGAATACTTTCCAATCGGGGCCATTTCTGACATTATCATAGGCAATCTCGCTAATTTTTGACACTATTGAGGGCAGATATTAAAAGCAAGATGGCGGTGCTCTGTATATAAAGTAGTATTAGTGACTTGACAGCGGAAACGCTTATAATCTGAGGTGGATTTGTGGTGGACTAGGGGTTTTCCAATGGAAAGATGAACATCTCTTTCATTCCATTATCTCTGTTGATGACCATCCCCTTTTCCACTCCTACGTGAATTGTTCGTTATCCCAACTTTGTATATCACCGTGTGCAGCAAGACTGCTGATACATTTGGCGCAGCTTAAAATAATTCCGCAGGGATGCCATCAATACCCACTGCTTTGTTTTTCTTGTGGGACTTGCTGCTATTCTTGAGATCCGGTTCAAATTCGGGCATTTGTTGCAACAGAGTACTCATTAGAGTTCGATAACATTCCGCCACCGTCTAGCTGGTTTAAGACAGTCGCATAGTGTTCAATCCATCTGGTGTGTTGCTCTTCATCCGAAATCAGAAGGTTACCATTTGGACACTTCCGATCACCAATGAGTTCGACAGTCCTACTGTCGCACCTATTCGCTGCTTCTTCAGCCCTAGAAACCAGTGTGTCGATATACTGACGTTTGTCACGTTTTTGAAATGATTTCTCCTCGATCGTCTTTGATGCGGACCCTAAATCATTAGGTCTCACCGAACAAGTGCCATCTGACCCGAGAAAATGGTTTATTATCACCTTGACTCGTTCAAGAACCATCAGCGGATTTTTTTGTACACATTTCGGAGCCATTCACTTCAGTCCTCATCACACATGCCAGCCCGCTTCATTTCCTCGAAATTAAATGCACACAAAGGACTCCATTCCGACATCCCTGTCATTCGCGTCATCCGTCAAAGCAGACGGAAGAGAAAGAGAAAATGAAAGAAATGTGAAAAGGCGTTTTTCTGAATCTCCTGCAAGCTGCACATGCAATTGAATGCAATCAAATGCACGGCAATACGAGTGTTCTTGAGATCTGAACACAAATCCCTCCCTCTCTGAACCTGCACCAGGCATGCATGCATTTGTTTTTTTCAAATTAAAGCACGAAATGAAACGAGCCAAGTGGGATGTGCACGGCGAATCAAAACAAAAGCGAGTCCTTTGCGCCCACTCGCTGTAGTGAATTGAAAATTTCCATCTGGAATCGTTTCAATGATGACCCAGTGAATGTTAATGCAAGCAAACCGCAGAATGGAGTCCAAGGTCCCTGTGGCATCACGAAACACACAGGGCATCCGTCTGTGTTCCGTCCCCCAGGCCGCCGTCCTCATCATCATCGTCATCATCATCATCGTCGTCATTCTCATTCAAAACCACTCAGGCTGAATGGAATATTCTAAAATTAGAAGGAGCTTACCTTGCCTCAATCCCACAGACCCCTCCCCAGGCCCCTCCCACCACACGGCTGAATCCATCATGATATGATGAGGACGACGACGACGGCGAACGAAGGGAACGACATTGACCACACGGAGCATTACACAGACCCGCACGCGAAAGACGAATATCCTCGGAATTGATATCACCTGACTACAAGGCAGTCACCCTCTCTTATGCCCACACCTCCCCTCCTCCGTTACATTGTGCTCCTAATCCACAACCGCACAAGTGAGCACAGCGAAGAAACGAGCCGAGCCGAGCCGAGCCAAGGTGGATCCTTGTGGGAATTAGGCCATTCAGTGTAAAAATAGACGTGAAACCACTCAGAGACTCCGTCTCGACGCTCGTCTCTCTCTCTCACACTCGTCGCCCATCCTAGGGCTTTCGGGCTTAAAATGCTTTTTAATGACATGCCTTCATGTGCGATCCGTCCCCCCGCTGCGTGGCCTCTCTATTCTCCGACGACGACGACGAAGCAGATAATACATCATGTCATCACTGGATCTAAGCCTGCACATGGTACACATTCAACCTAGTCGTCCCCCCTCGTCGTAGTCGCTGTAATTGATGGTCTATCATTAAAAACAATGTAAACACAATTGAGAGAGAGAGCGAGACGTGCACACGGTCCCCGGCGAGCATTCGCGGGGCATAAGACTGTCATTATCCCTTTCCCTCTGTCCTTGTTCCTGACAACCTTCGCCATTCTCCGCCTCATCCTCAGCCGCAGCCGCAGCGCCAGCTTTGGCCCAGTCCCAGCCCAGTGTGGCCGCTGTAATAAGCGTAAAAAGTGAAAAACGTGTTCATAATCACTTTGAAATTAAGAACGCGCCGAACAGGACTCAGTCAGGACATGGGACCAATTGGATGGCTCAGGGGTGGAGCTGTGGGGATGCAAAGCAGCGAATGGGAGGAAAAAAGGACGAACGAAGAAAATTTTAAATTAATCTTTAAATTTGCAATTATCCAAGGGTAGGCACCACATTCCTGCATCCTCCCATCCCCTCCCCCGGCACGACGACTAATTCAGGTGGAGGATGGTTTGAGGATGTTTCAGTGACGTAATTAATTGGAATTTAAAGCTTTCACGGAAAGAAAGTTACTATTGTTCTCCGGTCCTGATGATGAGGAATATCCTGCGTGAGTTTGTCTGTGTTGGTGTCTATGTGTGTGGGAGTGAGGCAAAAGAAAATGCAAATCAGACACGGTGTCGTCGTCGTCGTCATCGTCGTTGGAGAGCGGTAAGAAACTAAGAAACATAAAATGTTATCGTTGCTGCGTGTCCTTGTCTGCCACGCTTTGTTGTCGGTCGCCTTGCGTGGCAAATTGTTTTAAACTAGCATGTGGGGCTTAGGAAGGAGGCATGGGGGGACTAGAGACAGAACTTTGAAGAAGAACGCTCGCAGCATTGTGTGCCGTTGAGTCATCATCAGTGATGAGTGTGGAATTAATTTGTTTTGAGCGGGAGAACGAGTGTAACTTGCCATTTGTTGTGGGGTCTTTGTTTATGAGCGGGGAAGCGTGTATATCGTGATATCGTCCGTGAGGGAAATTATGTTCATGGAGTTTCGGTCAAAGCGTTCACTCGACCTTGAGATGTTATTCGAAATCAGTCGTGTTTTGTTGGGAATTTTAGGGAAATATACGCAAATGGTATGTTCTCGTTTGGAGATGATCAAGTGCAGTCGATGCGGGTTACGAGAGCACCGAAAGTACACTCTACAGAATACGTTTCCCTTGCGCTTTGCGAACTGCGAACGCGAACTTATGGAAACAACCCCTTTTCAGCAGATGTAAGCAAAAAGCTATACTTCTTGGTATGCAAAATGATTGCAACTGAAAAATGTTAGTCTAAGTATTCTAATTAATGCTTTAAACGTTTTTCACTGCGAATCAATCATTCTCATTGCGAACTGTCAATTAGAGTTCGTAATACACAAAGAGGCAAACGAAATCTACAACCTCCAGGAGCAAAAAATTCGCAGTGACGTGTCAGTCTGCGCCCGTAGTCGAATGCGATTGAGAAAACTCCATATGAATGAATTGTCAGAGTTTGCGAAGTTCGCAATTCGTGGCGACCTCATGTAAACGGGCCTTAAAGCATTGGCAGACATACTAGGTAAAAATATCCACATTCCACAATACAACATATCTTCACAGCCTATAAATATGCAACGGATGTGAAAATCGACATTTGACAAGCGCCACCTGATCGTCCATTTCAAGGTTTGCCGAATTTGAAAATGACACCTTTAGCGGGTGTTTTTGGATAAGGAACAAATTGGACCCCTGTATGTATATGAACTTTTATGTGAATTGAGGATGAAGCCGGCATTTGTAATCGCATTTCTGTTCAATTCGTAGTAACTGTGGTAATTATGCTGATCTTCTTCTGAAACCCATGATTTAATAAAGGGGTCGCTGGGGTTACTAGATCAAGGCCACTCAATCCTCCGCCATCGTCTCTAAATCTTCTTTCTTTTTCCAGTCCAGGGTGGACCTGGCAATCAACCACACAAAGTTGGTTGAGGTCCGTTTCTACTTGTGTGCGCCATCTCGTTTGAGAACGTCTTCTGTTGCGCCGATTCTTCGGCCCGGAGCTGTGGTGTCCATCCGCTCTATACGACCTAGTCATCTTAAGCTCTAAATCCGAACTATAGCTCTAAATCCGAACGCCATCAACGTAAACAGGACCAAAGATCGCACATAGGACTTTTCTCTCAAAACGACCAAGTGCTTCTTCATCCGCTTTCAATAGGGATTATGTCCTGCGCCATAGAGCAGGACTGGGATAATCAGAGTTTTTTACAAAGTCAACTTGGTGTTTCGAGAGATGGCTCTGTTGCTCAGTTGCATCTTGAGCTCAAAGAAGCAGCGATTGGCCAGAGTAATTCTGCTTTCGATTTCGGTACTGGTGTTGCAGAGCAGAGCCAAGAGAGAAGAAGTCCTTCACTACCTCAAAGTGCTTGCTGCCCAATATGACGCTCTGTCCGAGACGTCGATGTTGTGCGTCCTTCCGTGATGACAGCATGTACTTTGTTTTGCCCTGGTTTATCGCTAGACCCATTTTAGCCGCTTCCGCTTCAATACCAGCAAACGCCTCATTGACGGCTCGCTGTGTTCGTCCAATCACGTCAATGTCGTCCGCGTAAGCAAGCAGTTGAACGGACTTTTGGAAGACCGTGCCTCGGGTGTTTACGTTTGAGCTTTGCACGATCTTCTCAAGTATGATGTTAAAGAAGTCACATGACAGCGTGTCGCCTTGCCTAAAACCTTTTTTGACATTGAAGGTCTCGGTGAGTTCGTTACCGACGTTGATGGAGCAGCGAGAGTTCTCCATCGTCATCCTGCACAACCTGACGAGTTTGGCAGGAATGTCAAAACTAGACATGGCGCTGTATAGCTCGTCTCTATGCACGCTGTCATATGCGCCCTTAAATCGGCAAATAGGTGGTGGGTGTCGATCTGCATCCCTTGAGTCTTGTCGAGGATCTGCCGAAGTGTGAATATTTGGTCTATTGTGGACTTTCCTGGCCTGAAACCGCACTGATAAGGAGCTATCAGGTTGTTGACAAAGGGTTTCATGCGTTCACACAAAACGGCAGAGAGTATTTTGTTCGCGATGTTAAGGAGGCTGATCCCTCGATAGTTCGCGCAGTCAAAGGGGTCTCCTTTCTTGTGGACCGGACAAACGACGCTGTAATTCCACTCTTCGGGCATTCCTCCGACCATATCTTACAGATGAGCTGGTGCATGCGCCCAACCAGGTCATCTCCAGCTGCCTTAAACAGTTCCGCGGACAATCCGTCCGCTCAAACAGCTGTGTTCGACTTCAGTCTAGATATCGCTATCTTAACTTCGTCTAATTCCGGGGGACGGAATTCGTGTTCATCATCGTCCAAATTTAGTGAAACATTCTGCCTGACAGCGGAATTTGTGTCGTCATCGCCGTTTAACAGTCTACAGAAATGTTTTTTCCAAATTCTCAGCATCGACTGCGATTCTACTACTAGTTGTTCATTTTCGTCCCTGCAGACTTCGGTCCGAGGTCTATACCGTCCGGATACTTGTGTTACCTTTTGGTAAATCTTTCGGACCTCCTTCCTGTCGTAACACCTCTCCATCTCCTCGACCGTGCGCTTCTCATGCTCTTTCTTTTTCTTTCTGAGAAGCCGGTGCTCTTCCCTTCTCTTCTGTTCGTAGAGCTCACGAACAGCCCTCGTTGTTCGATGCAGCGTTGCCTTGTAGGCCTTCCTGCTTGGCTGCGTGTGCCTGCCTGCAATCGTCGTTAAACCATGGGTTCCTTCTGGGTGGTGTCGTAAAACCCAGCACATCAGTGTTAGCTCCTTTTATGGCTTCTTGACAACGACTCCATTCTTCTTCGATGGTTTGTGCAGGCGGCGTCGAACTTACAGAGAGTTTCTGGGAGACTCGGTCGGCAAAGATCCTAGCAGTCCGCTGCGATTGTAGCTTTGCGACGTCAAACCGTGGTTTTCTTTCTCGACTCCTTACTTCTCTCAATATCTTCATCTTTACCTTGGCTACAACAATGAAATGGTCTGAGTCAATGTTGGCTCCTCGGAACGTTCGGACACCGAGGACACTGGAGGAGTGTCTGACGTCGATCGCAATGTGATCAATCTGGTTGACGGTTGATTGATCAGCCTACCGCCTGGTCCCTTTTTGGATGTTGAGGTGTGGGAGCGCGTGCTCATCACAGAGAGCTTACGCCCCGAGGCGAAATCGACCAGCCTGAGTCCGTTTCCGGATGTGTTGTCGTGCAGGTGTGTTTTCCGATGACTCTAGCAAAGATTTCTTCCTTGCCCAGCTGTGCGTTGAAATCCCCTAGAACGATCTTGGTGTCATAGCTGGGGCATCGATCGTATGTTCTTTCTAGGAGATCATAGAAGTCATCCTTGCTATCGTCATCCTTCTCCTCCTCCCCTGAATTTAACCTTGAATCGGATTGCTATGAGGCGGTCGCTTATGTGGCGTAAGCTTAGGACTCTGACTGAGTCTTCCTCGAACAACAAATTTGCATCCAAATAAGCGCTGCCTACCCACTTTGTAGCAATCACCGTAGTAGATGTCGCAGTTTCTTACCTTCCTTTTGCCTGGCCCATCCCATCGCATCTACTGGATGAGATGTAATGTCTGCCTTGGAGCATTCCATGGCCTCCGCGAGCTTATCGGCTGAACGTGAACTGCCAAGTTACCTCATAATATAATAATAATATGGATGGCGCTACAGCCCGTAGAGGACCAAGGTCTAGCTTCTCAACAACCACTCGAGTTGTGCGTGCTATTGTTCTCTCACGAGTGGAAGGGACCTACAATTTAACGCCGAATCCGAACGGCTTTGTTTGAGAAGCTTTTTCTGAACAGGAAATACTCTGTAAGCATTGTCAGTAACTCGAAAGAGGTGGGGACGTGAAAATTGTTCTCGTCGCACAGAACAGGAATCGAACCTACGACGTCGAGGTAGAAGTCGACGCACATACCCACAACACCACGGGCCACCACCTTTGGTTCATAACTGTTCCGTTTTAACGTGGTAAGGGAGTTTACCTCACGCACAACCTCCATCTGGTAGGTCAGGCAATTATTTTAACCCTAGGGCGAGGGGTTCGCTGCAAACATTAGTTCACCACACTGCCATTGTTGCGATGCAGGGACCGCATCCTACCAGGTTGGGTGCAGTCAGCAATTTTGCCCTGTGTACAAAAGCCCATGTCCAGGTATAATGAACTGAGCTTGGTCTAAGTGCAGTCTCGATCCACTTGAGCTATCCCATACCCGACCCATGTGCAAGTTATGTTTTAAGGCGCGGGTTTCCGCAAAAAAACATTTTCTTTTTAATTTTCAGTAGGACGACCGTCCAGTTTATTGTGCGAAATGGAACTAAACTTAAGATTAAAGTTGCGGCTATGTAAAATAATGAAATATTGCAAATCCGAAAAATGATCACCGAATACAGGAATGCAAGAAAAATAATTATTTAAGGGTTTTAATTATATATATATTTTCCGTCCGGCATGTGTGGGGTACAATTTGCAAGTCTGTAATAATTATTTTTTTTGCATTCCTGTATTCGGTGATCATTTTTCGGATTTGCAATATTTCATTATTTTACATGGTCCTTCGAGCCGGCGATACGGCCATGCGATACGGAAGTGGAAGAAGAGTTAGAGGAGATTTTCGATGAAATAAAAGAGACTTAAATTAGCACTTACTAGTCCTTTGACCGTTGGCATTTCGTCAAGTGCATCCATTAATCTTGATTGGCGCTACAGTCCGGGGTGGACC
This sequence comes from Eristalis arbustorum, assembly GCA_916610145.1. Taxonomy (NCBI): domain Eukaryota; kingdom Metazoa; phylum Arthropoda; class Insecta; order Diptera; family Syrphidae; genus Eristalis; species Eristalis arbustorum. The sequence continues at coordinate 86,446,770 of OU744316.1, read as the reverse complement.
TGGGCCTCAATTAACATGCCTCTCCAGCCAGCGCGATCACAAGAAGGGAGACCCCTTTGACTGCGCCAACTATAGAGGGATCAGCCTCCTTAACATCGCTTATAAGATACTCTCTGCCGTTCTGTGTGAACGCCTGAAACCCTTTGTCAACAACCTGATAGGTCCTTATCAGTGCGGTTTCAGGCCAGGAAAGTCCACTATCGATCAAATTTTCACATTACGGCAGATCCTGGAAAAGACTCAAGAGATGCAGATCGACACCCACCACCTATTTGTCGATTTCAAGGCCGCATATGACAGCGTGCATAGAGACGAGCTATACAGCGCCATGTCTAGTTTTGACATTCCTGCCAAACTCGTCAGGTTGTGCAGGATGACGATGGAGAACTTCCGCTGCTCCATTTAGGTCTGTAACGAACTCACCGAGACCTTCTATGTCAAAAAAGCATGTAGCCAAGGCGGAGCGCTGTCATGTGACTTCTTTAACATCATACTTGAGAAGATCGTGCGAAACTCAAACGTAAACACCCGAGGCACGATCTTCCAAAAGTCCGTTCAACTGCTTGCTTACGCGGACGACATTGACGTGATTGGACGAACACAGCGAGCCGTCAATGAGGCGTTTGCTAGTATTGAAGCGGAAGCGGCTAAAATGGGTTTAGCGGTAAACCAGGGCAAAACAAAGTACATGCTGTCATCACGGAAGGACGCACAACATCGACGTCTCGGACAGAGCGTCATATTGGGCAGCAGAATCTTTGAGGTAGTCAAGGACTTCGTCTACCTAGGCTCCGGAGTAAATAGGGACAACAACACCAGTACCGAGATCAAGCGCAGAATTACTCTTGCTATTCGCTGTTTCTTTGGGCTCAAGAGGCAATTGAGTAACAGAGCCATCTCTCGAATCACCAAGTTGACTTTGTATAAAACTCTGATCATCCCAGTCCTGCTCTATGGCGCAGAGACATGGACGCTATTGAAAGCGGATGAAGAAGCTCTTGGTTGTTTTGAGAGAAAAGTTCTGCGACCGATCTTTGGTCCTGTTTGCTTTGATGGCGTTTGGAGGAGAAGGTTCAACCACGAACTATACGGGCTGTACAGCGGCATGCACCTAGTTAAGCGTCTTCGGATCCAACGCTTAAGATGGCTAGGTCATGTAGAGCGGATGGACACCACAGCTCGGGCCCGAAGAGTCTTCGACACCGAGCCATTGGGACAGCGCAACAGAGGACGTCCTCGCACTAGATGGCGCACGCAAGTGTGCATCCATTAATGCTGTCTTGGAATCCAGGTAAGTCTCTTTTATTTCATCGAAAATCTCCTCTAACTCTTCTTCCACTTCCGTATCGCGTGCAGAAATTGCATCGATGTTGTGCGGGGTACTCCTTCTAAACTTTTCCTCCAGCACGGAGATCGTGTTGACGAGGTTTCGTTTTCCGAAAATGTCGAACTCCGTTTTTATTTGCCTGAGCAAGTTTCGTTGGAGTGTCAGAACCGATGACATATTGAAAGCAAAATAGGCTCGTAAGAGAAAACTTACGTATGTATATTTAAAACGTACTATTTCCAACGGATTAGTACCGTCCTGGCTGTTCTGGAGTGTATAGCGGATACTGAGGAGTTACGCCTGTGTATATATGTTAATTTATGTACAATATGGAATTCCTTATGGTAATGCAGTTCAATTTTATATAATTCATTCATAATTCGAATGAATAATAGATAATTATTGCAATGACTAAATAAAACTATATTCACTTAAAAAACCACTTGTTTGATCTCAAACAGGCTATGTATAGGGCAACTTGAGATGTGTGGCGATGGTGACGAAAAGCTGGCTCAGCATTATTGCGAGTGTTCGAAGATGAGCTTCGGCAGCGTGATGACGAATAGTTCTATTTTTAGCAGATGAGCTGCGGATGTTTTGTTATCTTTAAATGGACGCCGTTGTTTACTTCTGCAGTATACCAGTACCAGTACAAGTACCGGTATAGTGTACCGGTATGAAATGAATTTTTAATTTTATTTTTTTTTAATTATTAATGGGAAAGTAAAAACATTTTATTCAAAGTATTGTAAATACCACGCCAATAAAATTGTTCGTCTTTTAAAGCAAACCAATCAGACACGCAGTTTTCGACTTCTTCCTAGGAATCCAAGTGCAGCTCAGCCAATGCGTGTCCCATCGATGAGAACAAATGGTAATCAGAAGGAGCCAAGTCTGGTGAATACGGCGGGTGGGGTAGCTGCTCCCAGCCAAGTGCAGGTGCCATGTCATGGAGCAGAATTACCTTGCCGTGTCTTCTGGCCAATTCTGGTCGTTTCTCGATCAATGCATGGTTCAAATTGATCATTTGTTGTCGGTAGCGATCAGTATTAACGGTCTCACCAGGTTTTAGGAGCTCGTGGTACACCACACCTTTCTGGTCCCACCAAACACACAGCATAGTCTTCTTGACGAATCGATCTGGTTTAGGATTCTTTAAATAAATCCATTTTTCATCGCCAGTAACAATCCGATGCAAAACCGATTTTCTTACGTGTCTTTGAAGCAAAATTTCACAAGTGTTTTTTCGGTTCTCCGTCTTTTTTCTGTCTTTCATTCAATTCATGTGGCACCCATTTTCCACACTTTTGGATCTTTCCCATATCTTTTAAACGGTCAGAAATTGTTTGTTGTGCAACATTTAACATTGCTGCCATTTGCTCTTGACTCAAAGTGTCATCTCCATCCAATATCGTTTGCAATTCGGCGTCTTCAAACTTTTTGGTGGTCTTCCACGTTCTTCATTTCTCACATCAAAGTCATTATTTGTGAACCGTTGCATGTTGCTTCTGATAGAGCATGATCACCATATGCCTCGACAAGCATTCGATGCGACTCTGCAGCACTTGTCTTCAAATGAAAACAAAAAATTAATGCTTGCCGCAAATCATCACTTTCTGGTACAAAATTCGACATTTTTAACACGATGAAAAAATATGATTTTGTCTGTTCAATGACTTGATGTGTACTAAATGTTTTTCACAGACGTCATAGCAAACAAACAAAAAAAAAAAAATAAGGGCTCGTTCACAACAAATGTTCCCTATCGAGATATTTGTATCTTGACGCTCACTTCATACTGGTACACCTGGTACTTTTAGGTGGCTAGTCGTGGTGATCGCTTTGTTAATGTTGCCCAACTGTTGGCCGGATGTCTTTGTTTGGGTTTCTTGAAGCTAAGCTGGGTTATTGGATTCTGCTTGAGGTTGCAACATTTGTGCTCTTAACTTGCTCACGTCTAGGTTTAGAAAAGGTGCAGCATTGGTCCACGATTCGGCTCAGGGAAGAGAACTCACTGCTCTTGGTCGTAGACCAGCAAGTCCCTTAAAAAATAAATACTAAGCTTAGAGATCTCCTTGTCTAAAATAAAGTCACCCTTATCCCCAGCCCCAATGAAGTCAAATCAACGCGTGAAATCGCTGAAATCGCTGAAATCATGGTCTGATTTGTTAATTTTCACACGAACACTTAATGTTTCCAAAACAGCAGTCACATTCTTGTACAGTTATGCAAGAAATCCAACAACTTGACAGCCCGCCCACCCTCGTGCCAGGCGATTCACCACCCCCAGCAGCAGTCACGACCGCCGCACCGCGCCGCCGTCGAGTGAATTGTGGAACGTATCACGTTCATCGTCGTTCTTTTCACACCAAATTGACTTTCTGAGAGATGTTCCCCGAAAAGGAAGCGCTCATTGTCTCCGCATCTCTCGTTCAGCGTGAACAATGCTCCGTCTTTCCTTGGGTGGTCCCCCACCGCCACCGTCGAAGACGCGTCCAGATTCGTCTCGGAATGCGAATTCTACGAAAACGTCGGGGCCCACGGTATCGACCCGCAACGTTTGTTCCTTATCAACGGGAAACTTTCCGATTCTCGCCCACATCACCTCCTCACACACGCACTCGTTGTTGTTGCCAACAAGTGTGTAGGCGGAACCCTTAATCGCTTTATTAAATATCTTGATCTCGATTGATTTCATCCAGCCGAGGCGGGTGGGTGGCGCCTGAGACAGAGGGGAGCCACAAGAAATGCTTCTTTGTATCTCTAAATCACACTCCAGCCCCCCATCCCCACCCACACCACCACCCGAGAACTGTGCGCTCCGAGGCGAGGTGGTTTAAAAATATCCCTAATCGATACACGCCGGTTGCGTTCGTCGCTGCGGGAGGCAGGCGGGCAGGCGGGCAGGGCAGGGCCTGGTTACTTACAGCCACTCACAGCTTTATCTTTCCAATCAGTTGGGTTTCCTTTGGAATTAAGCCCCGACGTCAGAGTGCTTCCAGAGGGCGTCTATCTCTGTCGGGGGGCGGATGGCTTTTATTGGCATTTAAGCCCTAATTTGATTTCGGGACATGCTGAGTGTGTGTAAAGACAGCGGGGGGCAGAAAAAAAAACAGAAATCACATCACTCCCATCATACGTGACATACGCTTGCATTTCAATGAACAGACACCCCGGTTGTCTGGCGAGCTGTCTGCCTGATTTGGGAGGAGGGCCGGTTTAATTGGAAAGAGTGCCGCACGACTGTTCGTTGCCATGCCACAAATGGACCTGGATGAGGACGAGGACCAGAGGCTGATGATATCGCATGTGATTAAGGTTCAGTTGTGCTGATGTCAGCTGATAGCTGTCCACCTCCGGTATGATCCCGAAACTGTCGCATATCGTTGCGGCGGATGACAGGCGATGCTTGCTAACGACAGTGGACGCAGATAAGCCTTAATTGCTTACCATGCTGGCCTCAGCGAGATGTGGGTGTGTTTTTTTGTTGGTTTTCCTTATCCGTTTAGTCAAGTCAACACGACACATGTGATGATTCAGTAGAAGTTGACTTTGACTACAGACTCAACAACAAGAGGCGTCGTTGTGCTCTCTTTGGTCACCATCAACACTCTCTCAAAATGTGAATTAAATTGATGGGATTTAAAGCTGCAGCTAGTCAATGATGACTAGGTCAATTTGATGACAGGCTGAAAAAGATCTTCGCGGCAACGCCATACTCAGGTGTTGGTCAGCAGTACAGAACAATAGCCAAATTGACTGCCTGTCTCCGACACTAGCTTCGAAAAAGACCTTTCACCTTGGTTTGCCGGATCGGAAACAATGGGAAGAGAATAGGGTAGCAACAGATGGAGAACTCTCCCTGTATACCGACGACTCAAAAACGATTGCGGGAACAGGATCGGAGGTCTAATGTGATCAATTGGAAAAATCCCCGGCAGTAAGAGAAGACTGCGGCGTCTTCCAAGCTGATGTGGCTGCGATACAGGAAGCAACACTCGCGCTACAAGACAGCCAGGCAGCAATAAAAGCCATAGCATCGGACATCTTGACTTCGAAGCTTGTCAGGTGATGTAGACGAAACGTCAGTGAAATGTCATTTACGAACACGGAGACCCTTTGCTGAGTACCTGGCCATACTGGCGCTTGTCGATCTTCACATCAGTTGCATAATTTTAGGCGGTAAAGACATGTGGTTTGTTAATGGTTTGAGGCCGTCATGATTCCTAATGATGACCCAACGGCACGATGATGTGAGTGCTCCTCTACAAAGTTATTTTTTTTACACCTTCGCTCCTTTTCTCATGCCAATATTCTAGTTTAAACATGCCTCTGATTCTTCTTTATACTCTGCCCAAGCACTTTTTCGGGGCTTGCGCTTATTCGCAGCTTTTGTTTGGTATGACCGCGGTGTTTTCGCTTCTATTACTTAAGAACGCTTCGCGTGTTTGCACACGGCGTTAACCCACAAAAGACGGATATTGTACTCTTTACCAGAAGACACAGAATCCCCCCGTTTGACTCCCCCACTGCTATGTGCCACTATATTACAGCTAACTTCCAGTGCGAAATATCTGGTTCTCACTCTCGATAGCAAGCTAAATTGGAAGCTCAATATCTAAGAAAGGGTCAAAAAAGCGTCTTCTGCCCTTATAAGCTGCAAAAAAGCCATTGGATGCAAATGGGGCCTACAACCACGCATCGCTCACTGGATCTACACCTCTATTGTCAGACCGACACTTCTGTATGGACTCTCAGTTTGGTGGACAGCACTAAAAAGGGCTATCAACTGGTGGCCCGTGGCGTTGTGGGTATGTGCGTCGACCCCAACCTCGACGTCGTAGGTTCGATTCCTGCGACGAAAATTATTTTCACCCCTTTCGAGTCACTGACAATGCTCAAAGAGTATTCCCTGTCTAGAAAAAACTTCTCAAACAAAGCCGTTCGGACTCGGCGTTAAATTGTAGATCCCTTCCACTCGTGAGAGAACAATAGCACGCACAACGCGAGTGGTTGCTAAGAAGCTTGGTCCTGGCCCCCTACGGGCTGTAGCGCCACCCATACTATTATATTACAACTGCAAGCACTCAACCGAGTACAAAGACTGGCCTGCCTGTGCATCAGCGGAGCACTGAGAAGTAATCCGTCAGACACACTGAATATTCTCCTTCATCTTCCACCCCACTGGAACTATTCGAAAAACAAATAGCAGCTAGCACAGCTTTGAGACACAAGATACTCCGACTGTGGTTCGAGTCAACATCGGCCACTCAACCATTCTCAAGGAATTCCCTTCTAGCGACACTGACCGCCTAATACCCCAGGCTATCTTCGAGAAGAAATTCTCGATCAGTATTCCCTCCAGATCGGACTGGATGTCTGACAGGCAGACGTTGGATGATCATCTGCGTATTTTCACAGACGGATCGAAGACAAACGAAGGAGTGGGTGCAGGTGCGTATTCCCAAGATCTCAATATTGCCCTTTGAAGCTCCCTGAGGCGTTGTCATGGCTCAAAAACAACTTCTTCTTTTTTTTTCTTTGGCTGGCGCTACAGTCCGGGGTGGACATAGGCCTCAGCCAACATGCTTCTCAATCTATCTCGGTCTTGTGCTAGTTGCTTCCAGCCACGACTGTTCAACTTATTCATGTCCTCTTCCAGCTGCGTGCGCCACCGTAGGCGTGGTCACCCTTTACCGCATTGTCCCTCGGGGTTGAAGTTGAAGACTTTCCGGGTAGGAGCATTGGTGTCCATTCGCTAGACGTAACCTAACCATCTGAGACAAGAGATTCGATTTCGTTTGACTAGGTCGATGTCGCTGTACAGCCCGTATAGCTCGGCGTTCAGTTTCATCCTCAAAACACCATCCGTACATACGGAACGGAAGATAATTCGAAGAACTTTTCCCTCGAAGCGACCAAGAATCCACGTACGCTTAAGTTAGTGTCAATGCTTCTGCGCCATACCGCAGGACTGGGATAGTGTCTTATCTTGGTTTTTCGAGAGCTGTATTCCTCAGTGGCCCTCCAGCGTGATCCTCCGTTTTATCTCCGCGGTGGTGCCATTGCTTTTATTAACTTCGGAGTCTAAGTAGACAAAGTCTTTCACTACTTCAAAGTTATAGCTGTCTATAGCGACGTTTTGTCCAAGACGTCGGTGTTGGTGGACCTTTTTCGAAGACAGCATATACTTTGTCTTACCCTCATCAACCGCAAGCCCCATCTTGGCCGCTTCCTTCTCGATACTCACCAACGCCCCACTGACAGCCCGTTGTGTTCTTCCGATGATGTCAATGTCATCGGCATATGCGATCAGTTGCACAGATTTGTGGAAAATCGTGCCTCTGGAGTTGACGTCTGAGTTCCGCACGATCTTTTCGAGAATAATATTTAAAAAAGTAGCATGACAGTGCGTCGCATTGTATAAGTCCTTTTCTGACATCAAAGGTCTCGGTTCGATCTTTACCGACCTAGACAGAGCATCGGGCATTCTTCATCGTCATTCTTCAAGGACGGACGAGTTTAGCAGGGATGCAAAAACTAGGCAAGGCGCTGCATAACTCGTCTCTATAAATAGTGTCATACGCGGTCTTAAAGTCAATGAATAGGTGGTGCGTATCACTTTGAAACTCCTGGAAACAATCAGGCCGCTATAAGATCCTTGGACAATGTCATGTTTTACTCAAAAACATCCCTTAAGTGCAGGCTGTCTCTTAACGAGATCGCTGAGCATTTTAACATTCACCTCATGTGGGTGCCGGGACACTGTGACATACCAGGCAACTGCAAAGCCGATGAACTCGGTGTGGTACAACCTCATCCCTGTCAATAGCAGGGGTTCCACCTTCCATGCCGATGACTGGAGTCTACCATCTTTTAAAGACACACAATAAAAACACCACTAATAATAAACCCGGCACCACCTGCCTTAAAAAAAAGTAAATGTGGCCATTACTTAACCTAAAACGGTCACTCAGACTACTTAGACTCAGTGAGCAGTCATTAAGGACTCTCATAAAAGTCATAACCGGGCACTTTGCATTTGGCAGGATGGGTGCCCCATATAATGATTTCTGCAGAAGTTGCACGGATGAAGAGGACGAAGAAAACACTCATCACCTACTCTGCTCGAGCAGCGCTCGGGCTAGTGGTTGGTTCCGACATCTAGGGGCCTACTACGTCAGCGGCCGCAATGAGCTAAACAGCGCCAGCATAGGCCAGCTAAATGGCTACAAGCACCAACTGGTTCCAGTGTTAGGAGAAGTCAATCCGCGTGGTATCACAATGGACCTACTCTGGCCTAAGTGCCACTTTAATCTAACCTAACCTAGCCTACCTTAGCAAAGTAAATCGATTACGAAACGAACCGATAAAAATTTTTGAACAGATTTGACATTATCTTAAGGCGTTTCCGCGAAAAAGTGATGCACAAAATGGTCGTCTCTATCTTATCTCATCTTAACTATATATAAAGCAGAAAGTTTGTGTGTCTGACCGACAAAAGCTCCGAAACTGCACGTCGCAGAGCTCTGAAATTTTCAACAAAAATAATTCTAAGATTTAGATGGTAAATGTGACATACGGTACGTAAGTTACGTAAGTTACCATGAAGGGTCTGAGCCTGAGCACTTGCTGCCTTCCATCGGTGACGGTCCTGGGCACGCTGCTTCCAGTCATCAAGGCCAAGCTGTCTTGCATCCGCGATGACTTGGTCTTTGTACCGGAGGTTCGGTCTTCCTCTCCTTCTCGAACCAGGATGCTCGAATTCGAAGACCCTCTTTGCGGGAGCGTTGATGTCCATTCGCTCGATGTGGCCGAGCCAGTGTAGTCGACGGATTTTTGCCTTCCGGACTACATCCACATCCTTGTACAGCTCGTAGAGTTCGCGGTTGTGTCTTCTCCTCCATTCGCCTTCCTCGCAGACGGGACCTTATATCCGACGTAGAATTTTTCTTTCGAACGCACCAAGAATCAGCTCTGCAGCCTTACTTAATGTCCAGCTTTCGGCTCCATAAAGCAGCATGGCGGAAAAAGGGTTTTGTAGAGCATGACTTTGCTCCTTCGGGTCAGGAGTTTCGAGGCCAGTTGTTTCGACAGACCGAAGTAGCATCGGTTGCCAAGGTCGATTCTACGTCGGATCTCCACTACGATGTCATTCGTGAAGTTAACGTTTGCCCCGAGGTAGACAAACTCCTTTACTACCTCGAAATTGTAGCTGTCGACTGTGACGTTTTGGCCTAGGTGGTGTGCGGCGGATATATTTTTGCTCGACAGCATAAACTTGGTTTTGTCCTCGTTGCCGTTAAAGCTTCCACTACGCCGCGTTGGGACCAAGCGATAGTCTCGATGTCATGAGCGTATCCCAACAGCTGGATTGACTTGGAATGGGTTTCGAACGGTTCAGAGGTTTTTGGACCGAACTGCACGGTGCATCGCGTGTGTGTTAGCGTGGTGCGACACAACCGGATCAGTTTTCCCGGGATCCCGAATTCGGCCATCGCTTCGAATAGCTCCTTGCGATGAATGCTGTCGTATGCGGCTTTAAAATCGATGAACAGATGGTGAGTATCGATTTGATCGCTGGTCTTCTCCAGGATCTTCATTTGTGTGAAGATTTGGTCTATAGTCGATTTGGCGGGCCGGAAGCCGCACTGGTACGTGCCGATTAGTGCGGTGCAAAACGGCTTTCGACGTTCACACAGTACGCTGGATAGGATCTTGTAGGTGACATTGAGCAGGGATATACCTCTGTAGTTCTTGCAGGAGGTAGGATCGCCTTTTTTGTGGATGGGGCATATGGAGCTGATATTCCAGTCGTCGTCGAAGTGCTGCTTAAACACATCCACTATTCCCTGTGGGTCCGTAACTAGGTTACCCTCGCAATTTCGAAGAGCCTGGGTGCCTTTCCTAAAGCCTGTGGCCAGGCTTTTTTGTAAAAGGCCCGTATTTTTTGCTTGTCCCTAGACTCTTCGATATCCTTGAGCTGGGAGGTTGCGAGAGACCTTTTCTTCAGGCGTAGAAGCTTTTTCTTCTCCCGTCTTCTAGCCCGGTACTCCTCTTGCGCTGCTCTTGTTTTCCGTTGCAGCGCTTTTTGGTATGCCTCGTCGGTTGCACGGTTTTTATGCTCATACTCGTTTCTATACAACAGATCTATTGTCGGGGGTCGAAGGTAGCCTAAGGTAGTTTCCGCTACCTCTTTGATGGCCGAGCGACAATGCAACCACATCTCGTTGGCACTTGACGTAGGCATACCGGAGAGTCTCTCACTTAATTGCTCTTCGTAGGCTCTGGCAATCTCCGGTGTGCTTAGGCGTCCAATGTCAAAAGTTTTCTTTGTCGGCTGGTGCAGCTTTCTGACATTGGACAGTTGAGCTCTGAATCTTGCTGCAACAAGAAAGTGGTCAGAGTCGACGTTTGCCCCCCTGAATGTTCGCGATTTTTGACGCGTGTCGTCCGTCAATAAGCACATGGTCGATTTGGTTGGCGGTTCGACCATCCGGGGATCGCCAGGTTGCTGTGTGGATTTTTTTGCGAGGGAACCTTTTGCTACTTATGACCATATTACGTGCAAAGTCTGTGAGTCGGAAGCCGTTATCTGTTGTCGTGTCGTGGAGGCTGTGCTTTCCGATCACTCCGCCAAAGATGTTTTCCTTACCGATTGTTCACCTGTGCATTACTGTTATTGATGAGCAATGCGGAAAGGCAGTTGGGGGGCGATGACTTGTGGTGTTGATTACTCCAGTATGGGCATGTGTGGGTTAGGTGGCGATGGGGGTTTATGTGACGACGGGGGGGGACATAACTCGCGCAGGTCGCTTAATATCCCTCAAGTTGTGAGTAAATGGTTGAGAAAAAACCGTAATTTACGTCCGTTTTGCTGCAGCACACATTGATAATTCAAATTTCAACATGTATGCACGCAGTCAACGAATTGTACTCATTATGAGTAGGGATGTGAATGAGAGATTGGGATAGGCATCAATGACAAAAGGAAATTCAAATTCTTCTCTGAGTTCTGGTTCGAGCAGTCTTAGTATTGTTTCTTCTTCTGAAACAAAAAAATGTAGTCTACAAACAAGTTTTATAATAAAAAATAATAGAAAGTCAAAATATATTTTCAGGAGATCTAATAATAATAATAATAATATGGGTGGCGCTACAGCCCGTAGGGGGCCAGGTCCTAGCTTCTCAGCAACCACTCGTGTTGTGCGTGCTATTGTTCTCTCACAAGTCGAAGGGACCTACAGTTTAACGCCGAGTCCGAACGGCTTTGTTTGAGAAGCTTTTTTCTAGACAGGGAACACTCTTTGAGTATGTCAGTGACTCGAAAGAGGTGGGGTCGTGAAAATTGTTTTCCGCACAGAGCAGGAATCAAACCTACGACGAGGTTGGGGTCGACGCACATACCCACAACGCCACGGTACGAGATCTAGAATTTTATAAATGCAGTTTTACTAAAAAAGAGCTCCAACTACATCTAGCGTACATGAAAAATTTAGCCCCCCCTTGTAATATTTGAGATCCTGGCTAGACGCTCAAGAATTCCCGCCTATTTCGAAGGCTTTGACAATTTTTGGGAGTCAATAACCAAATTGGTAGAACTCTGATAAGAGGCGTTTGCCGAAAAACATTCCGAAAGAATTCACCCGCCTGTCCAACCCGAACTCTCCATAGCACCCAGGAGCCCTTCACCAGCTCGAACGAACCCAGAGTTTTCCATTGAAGTGTCCCATCCAAACGGGATAAGCTCATACATCTGACTGAATCCGAATCCGTCGAAAGGACATCGCCCGAGACCCCGAACCACTTAAGGACTCTGTTCAAATGAACGACAGAAAAAAAAGGAAACCAACGTCAAGACAATCAAATTGTTTCGACCATTAGCCAGCTGCCATGGCATCCACTCAACTTCATTTATCCTCACAAAAGGGAACGGCGACTCCATCACATAAAATCCTTATCGGGACTGCATGACAAAGAGTAACGCTAAACAGAGTAACTATCCACCTGGAAGGAAGGAAGTGCCGCAGACAAAAGCCGGCCTATAAGTAGCACAGATAACCGAGAAGTGCTGGCCATCAATTTTCCATACATCCACCCGCCCCTGTGAATTCAAACGACTCCCATTCCCTTTCTCGGTTCATTGAACAATCGTTCGGCACTCTCTCTGTGCAGGACTCCAAGAACGAATGTAAATCGGAAAGAAAAAGTTTTCTCTTGTTTTTTTACGACCCACCGTCAGGACTCAGCGTCAACCCGTCCTCGTCGTCCGCGAACGCGAACAACGACTCGTCGCGCTCTTTTTGTGAGTCGTAAAGAAATCCTTGTGCAAAGCGGCTGGCCAATAAATCAAACTCCGCGCGCTGCGTGTGTATAAAAATTTAATCAGATCCACCACAGATCGCGTTTGACTTAGTGTCGCGTGCGCTACATAAACCTTGTCACCGACAACGCCACCTCCTTCGCCCCCAGCGTCACGGTTGCGGTGTCTCCGCCCGCAAGACACACGAGCCAGCGAGCGACAACCTGATGAAAGTTTTCGAATTGAATGCGAACAAGGAGAGATTGACTTGCGGATCCCTTGAGGAAGCGTGTGGGCGCGCGTGGGTAGTGCCGGTGAGCGTGTGTGCAGAGTAAAGGGTCATAAAACCCAATTGGGGATAATTTTTCAAATAAATTTCATTTTTATCATCTGCGTTATCCTTTTCTTGTGGGGCTCACGCTGTCCTTGGGTGTCTCCTTAAGCCGCCCAGTTAACACTGGCTGCGGGTGGGGCGAGAGTGCTTCAGACATCAACCATCGCATGAGGCTGGTGAATGTGTATTAATTTTAAGTGCCAACACCTTGATGGTACTTTGCGGTCGATAGGAGGTGGCGATTGTATCGATCGACAACCCTTCGGTGCTTCGGTGCTTCAGTGCACTCTGGGCCCTGCTGTGGACTGGGTAACAGGTAGTACAGCGCTACCCTCGAGCAGGGTGTGGGCTGCCTTGAGCAGTGGCTATTCATTTGAGAGAGCACTTTGGGATTATGGAATAATTAAGGATAAGGATTAAGGATGGGTATCTGTGTTCTCTTCAAGGGTTCTGCCTTGTACTCCGTTTGCCTTTAAGTCTTGCATGTAATGACACTGGTGATATAGTTTTATGGGCATTCAACAAGAGGTGTCATTTTCTACCAGTGGTCGAGCATTTCAGAGTGGCAGGCGATGACTTCGTAAAACCCAACCAACTCATCGGTAAAATGCCGTCGGAGGAAGTCTCGTAAAATGAATGGAACCATAGAACATACCCACTACAAATTAGATGCCGTGCCATCTTTAGAGGCATCAGTCTTCTGAACAATGTCTACAGGATCACATCTTTTTGTCAAGAACCTGTTCGTTGCGTATGCAGTGCGGTTGTAGACCTAGAAAAACAGCATCAACGGATGAACCTCTTTTGGTTTCGGTTCCCTTGTCCAGAAAATATCCTATTTACAGACACACAGCGAATAGTGGATGTGTTTAAGCCGCACTTCCATCGGCTTCTTAGCGGGCCTCACCAGGAGAGAGTGAGGGAATCAGGAAATCCCAACCGCAGTCGATGAAATAGTCCTTCCACCTAGCTTTCCAGAAGTCGGTACAGCCATTAAAAGGCTGAAGAATAACAAAGTCGCAGGCTCAGATGGATTGCTATCGGAGCTTTTCAAAGTTGGGGGCAATGTACTGGTAGTTGGCGTGCACCAGATCACCTGCCGATTTTGGGAGGACCAGGAGATGCCCATTCACAAAGAAGACGATTCTAGCTCTTGAAACAACTACAGAGGTGCGAAAGACCAGCGAGTTTCAAATCAATATTCAGCATATTTGCATTGATTTCAAAGTCGCATACGACAGCATTCATCGCGATGCATATTCAGCATATTCGAAGCGATGGCCGAATTCGGGATGCCGGGAAAATTGATCAGCTTGTGTCGCACCACGCTAACACATACGCTATGCACCGTGCAGTTTGGTGATTTCTTCAATTTGGCTGCGGGCGCCTGTAAACACAGAAGGCACTATCTGCTACAAGTCAGTTCAGCTGCAGGGATACGATGATGACATCGACATTGTCGCGCGGTCCCAACGCGCCGTAGTGCAAGCTTTCAGGGCAACTGAGGGACAGGCGAAACGAGCTGGTCTAAAGATCAACGAGGAGAAAACTGTCGACAACGATACGTTCCGTCACACACCACTTAGGCCAAAACGTTACAATCGACAGCTACAAATTCGAGGTAGTAAAGGAGTCTCTCAACCTCGGGGCAAACGTTAACTTCTCGAATGACATCGAAGTGGAGATCCGACGTAGAATCGCCCTTGGCAACCGATGCTACTTCGGTCTGTCGAAACAACTGGGCTCGAAACTCCTGACTCGAAGGACCAAAGTCATGCTCTACAAAACTCTTACTCTGCCAGTCCTACTTTATGGAGCCGAAAGCTGGACATTAGGTAAGGCTGCAGAGCTGATTCTTGGTGCCTTCGAAGGAAAAATTCAGCACCGGGTATATGGTCCCGTCTGCGAGGAAGGCGAATGGAGGAGAAGACACAACCACGAACTCTACGAGCTGTACAAGGATGTGGATGTAGTCCGGAAGGCAAAAACCCGTCGACTACACTGTCTCGGTCACATCGAGCTAATGGACAACAACGCTCCAGCAAAGAGGGTCTTCGAATCCGAGCCTTCTGATTCGAGAAGGAGAGGAAGATCGAACCAGCAGCATGCCCAGGACCGTCACTGATTGAAGGCAGCAATTGCTCAGGCTCAGACCCTTCATGGCTCGTCTGCTGAATAAGTAAGTAATGGAAAGAAGGGATAGGAAAAGACAGGCGCATTACGTCCGACAACTCCATGCACTTGTCAAAAAGCTACCACTCCTGGCCATTCCGAATGATGACGCGATTAGGAAATTCATTTATCAACAGAAGCATGTCACTAAAAAAGACTAAAAGAGAGCAGTGTATCCATAGTCCACAGAGTGAGCAGAAAGAACTGATGAAGGAACATGGACGGGTGTTTTTGGGCGCCGGACATAGTACTACGAAACGCACCAGCATTCTTTTAAGCAGAACTATACGCCATAGGTTAGTTTAGGTAAGGTTATTGGGCTGAACCAACGAAATTGCTAGCACACTTAGACATATTGCTGGTCCTTGCGATATCGATTGTCGTTGACCTGAGACTTCTCCAACCAAGGGCATACACCCGAACAACTGTGTCATCCAGCCATGGAATGAAGGGCAGGCAATTTGACCCTCCATTCAGTCATACAAAAAATCATCGCGCATGATAGCCACATCAAGAGCTTAACTGTTGAAACGATGGACGATAGGAAAATAACTTTTCATGGGAAGAACATTAAAAAAAGACTGCAAATCATTAGAAATTCGTAGTACAGCACATAAGTTGAACCAAAAAAATATTCGCTTGGCACTTCTGTACAACGCTCCCGTATCAAGGAACTCTAAAGAGCATGTCTATATCCTCTTTGTCAGCAAGGCTACTCTCCTAGCCTCTATCAAATCACTTCAAAGCTAATATGGACCTCATTTTGGTAATAGGCACGCAGCGGTCAAACAGGATACTAACGAGCGGAGCTTCTTCTTCTTCTTATGGAGCTACAGTCAGAGGTGAAACTGGGCTTCAGCCAACTAGCCTATCCAAATGGCACGATCCTTAGCCAACTGCTTCCAATATCGCACTCAAAGTTAATGGAGTTCCTCCTCTACTTGAGTGCGCCATCGGGCTTATGGTCGTCCTCTATTGCGTTGTCCCACTGTTTCGGAGTCGAAGACTCTTCGGGCTGGAGCAGTGTTGTACATGCGCTCTACATGGCCTATTTTATTATGATTAGACTTCTTTTGCAGGTTCAGCTTCTTTCACTTCCGGCTTCAGGCTCACTTTTTCTTCCTTCTAACTCTGTGCGATCTTCCTTTTCCTCCTTCTCGAGCATCTCCTTCAACCTATCGTCATGAGGATCAACCTTGAAGCCAAAGTGCCTGCGAACCTCCCCAACCAGACGTTCCTTTCGCTGTTTAGCCGCCAAAGCGTCCGACTCATTTTTGGCGATTTTTCCGGCAAAGAGGGTCTTCGAATTCGAGCCTCCTGGTTCGAGAAGGAGAGGAAGACCGAACCTCCGCTACAGAGACCAAGTCATCGCGGATGTAAGACAGCTTGGCTTTGATGACTGGAAGCAGCGTGCCCAGGACCGTCACCGATGGAAGGCAGCAATTGCTCAGGCTCAGACCCTTCATGGTTCGTCTGCCTTCATAAGTATGTAAGTAACAGTGCTCGGCAGCTTCCAGAAGATCAAAAATATTACAATATTTTTCACAGCTAGTTTTCAGGAAAGATGTACAAAGGTAAACAAATACTGATGTGATCAACAAATGGCTCATATCTTGAACAAAGGAAGCGATTTGCGCTATCTACCAAACTGACATCTAATGATGCCACCCCCTGAAGTATTGGAAATGATTTTAAATTAAAGCATGCTTTATGAAGCCGAAAGCTGGACGATAGACACAACCGAATTGCTGATGTTTGATGTTTTCCTGTCTGCGAAGATGATGAGCGCAGGAGAGGACATAGCCGCGAATGCTAGAAAATTCTAGGAGCTGTAGTTTGTTCCGAGATGTGGACATAAGTTTGAAGCCCAAAATGGATGGAGAACGCTTTACAAAGAGGGTTTTCCAATCCGAGTCTCCTGGTTTGAGAAGGAGAGGAAGACCGAACCGCCAGTATAAAGACGGCGTCACTGGACCCAAGGCAGCTTGTTCGTAATGACTGGAAGCAGAGTGTTCAGGACCCTTGGTTATTGTTTAGGCTCAGACCCTCCACGCCTGTTAAGTACAGTACATACGTAGTATTCATTGCCTCTTGTCCTTGAGGTTCAAGTTCAAGTTCAAGTTCAATTTATTTGTAGTTTGATTTGTACAGTTTAAAATATATCTAAAACACTACAATCAAAAACCCCTATTATGATTCTTACAACTAATGACTCTTATAGCTAAAATGCGCCTAGGCCCAATTATGCAACATGCAAGAACGATATAACTATGTATAATATCATAGCTTTAAAATATAATTGATTTTTCCTTAATTTAAGATGTTACGAATAAGCTCGCTCTCAGAATGAGAGCATTTGCTTAAAAAATGTTGGCGTAATTTATCAATGATATGTGACATGGTATTTACATTTGCTTTTTCATGAAGCCTCATAGTAGAGAAATGCCGGGGCAGATTTAACATTAACTTTAGCACCTTGTTTTGACATATTTGTAGTTTCTTAATGTGAGATTTGGCACAGTCGGCCCACGCAGGTGCACCGTACGTTAAGACTGGTTGAAAAATCATTTTGAAAATTAGTAACTTATTATCGATAGAAAGTTTTGATTTACGATTGATAAAAGGATAAAGGATTTTAATGATTAGGTTTGCTTTCTGAACTGTACTCGATATATGTTTTTCAAATGTGAGTTTTTTATCGAAAGTAACTCCTAAGTACTTGCAGCTTTCAGACCAATCTATGCTGGTCGAGTTCAATTGTAGGTTTGTTTGAGGTAGGAATTGCTGTTTTCTGCACCGAGTAAACCACATAGCCTGAGATTTATCTGCATTCGGTTTGATTTTCCATCTGAAGCAGAATAATTGAAACGCATCAAGTGCATTTTGAAGAGAATTTAGCGTGTCTTGTGCTAATATATTGGATGAAAACAGGGCTGTGTCATCAGCGAACGAAGCTAGGACATGTCTGACCATTAGGTACTGGTATGTCAGACATGAAAATATTAAATAAAATGGGGGCCAATACCAATCGAACCGGTAACGAACTCACCGAGACCTTCAATGTCAAAAAAGGTTTTAGGCAAGGCGACACGCTGTCATGTGACTTTTTTAACATCATACTTGAGAAGATCGTGCGAAACTCAAACGTAAACACCCGACGCACGATCTTCCAAAAGTCCGTTCAACTGCTTGCTTACACGGAAGTCATTTACATGATTGGACAAACACAGCTAGCCGTCAATGGGGCGTTTGCTGGCATTGAAGCGGAAGCGGCTAAAATGGGTCTAGCGGTACACCAGGGCAAAACAAAGTACATGCTGTCATCACGGAAGGACGCACAACATCGACGTCTCGGACAGAGCGTCATATTGGGCAGCAGAAACTTTGAGGTAGTAAAGGACTTCGTCTACCTAGGCTCCGTAGTAAATAGAGACAACAACACCAGTACCGAGATCAAGCGCAGAATTACTCTTGCCAATCGCTGTTTCTTTGGGCTCAAGAGGCAATTGAGTAACAGAACCATCTCTCGAAACACCAAGTTGACCTTGTATAAAACCCTGATCATCCCAGTCCTGCTCTATGGCGCAGAGACATGGACGCTATTGAAAGCGAATGAAGAAGCTCTTGGTTGTTTTGAGAGAAAAGTTCTGCGTACGATCTTTGGTCCTGTTTGCGTTGATGGCGTTTGGAGGAGAAGGTTCAACCACGAACTATACGGGCTGTACAGCGGCATGCACCTAGTTAAGCGTCTTCGGATCCAACGCTTAAGATGGCTAGGTTATGTAGAGCGGATGGACACCACAGCTCCGGCCCGAAGAGTCTTCTAAACAGAGCCATTGTTACAGCCCAACAGAGGACGTCCTCGCACTAGATGGCGCACACAAGTGGAAAAGGACCTCAACCAACTTGGTGTGCGCAACTGGAGGCAGCTGACGAAAGATCGTGCTGGCTGGAGAGGCATGTTGGTTGAGGCCCAGGTCCACCCCGGACTGTAGCGCCAATCAAGAAGAAGAAGGGGGCCAATACCGAACCTTGAGGAACTCCAGAGTGAGTGGTATATAATGATGATTTGTCCTTGAGGACTTTCGTAAAATATCAGTGTTGCGAGGTTCAACAACAGAGAAATCCGAAGTGAACGACACTTCGACACGAACATTATAACCCATCCGAAAATATGACAATAGATGAACAGATAGTAACTTTTATGGGAAGGCGTCCATTCCAGTAGTACATGCCTCGAAAGTACTATCTTCAGCTAAGCAAGAGACTCACTTCGCATCTTCCAATGCACCAGCATCCAAACCAAGGCCCACTTAAATGCTGCCAATGCAAAATCCTAAACTCGAGATTAATTATTCCTTCCGTTCCCTCATTCCCACCCACATTTGCCCACATCCCAAGCACTCTCCTAAAATTTAATAGTTTCACGAAGATAACCATAAATTGAATAAATCGACTTGCTTTACTGCTCCGGCTGAATGCTGATTTCCCCCTAAATCACCACCGAATTCAAATAAAGTTGGAAAAAGTCTATCAACGCAGCACCCACTTTGAACCACCGAAACCCGAGCGATTTTTAGCACGAGTTCTCAATAAAACTAAACAGCTCACGAGCAAGTCCACAGCATCTCACATGCGAGTTCCGCTCCCGAATTCAATTGCTTCATACACAAACTTGGGGATCCTAAGCAATCATCGGCACCCATCATCCTTAATGACCTCCGATCTGGCCTCCAGCTTCAGTCGGCTTGTGAACCACGACGTCGCCGCCTGGAATTTTATTTCACGCATGTCCTTCCGGTCGTGTCCCACATTAAAACTACAGCCAGCCAGGCCGCCCAGCGCAGCTGTATGCTAATCAAACCGAGAATCCCCGGGAACGCTGATTCTTGTCGGGGAGGGTGTTTAATAAAAATTCAGCAAAGCCTACGGCTTCCCCGTGCCCGGTGCTGGTCACAATCCATTTCCAAATCAAAACCCATCGCTTCGCCGCAAAATTTATGTTTTCCCAACCAACCGTCACCAGCCGCAGCAGCAGCTGGGATGGGGAAGCGAAGGAGCGCCTACCCGCCCCTAAAGCAAATGGCATAGATTCCGGGCCATAAAACTCAATTGGAAAATAGGAAAGTAAATCATTTAACCGAGAGAATCGGCAGCGACGCCGGCAGGGGAGCCGATCCACTTTCGGAATTATGGCCCACTAAGGCCGCCACCATGAGCCGTCTAATAGAATCCAATAAATATTTCAGTGCCGACATGGGGGGATAGTGTGTCTTGTCGGCCGGTGGGTGGGTGCCTGCGTCGCATCCCATTGTCTTCGAGGGAAAGTGGATTGTTTTCCGATGGCTGTTCCCTTGGGAGCGGTGGGGTGTATTTAAATCAGGACGAGGCCTAGCATCGCCTCGGCGACTCCTCAGCTGCGACGGGGATGAGGGCTCGGTTCGAGGGAAATCCAGATCACTGTCGTCGGATTGAATTGATTCGGCTGCGACTGGTCGGACACTTCCGACACCCACGCTGTTTCTTTAATTCGTTTCCAGTTGGACGCGCAGTTGCCATGGGTAGTGGGCGTTTTACGATTCAAAGTGAGTCTGCTTTCGGCTGACGGCGCGCCACAAGTCATATCAACTGCGAACAGATGGTCAATTGGAAGGTGACGGGGAGGACTTCGATTGTGAGGTGACCGAAAATTCTTTGCTGTCTTGCGGAAGCATAACTCTGCGTTATGGCCATTTGGAGCACTGCCCGCTGCGTCGCACCACCCACTCGGGTGGGGGGCATGTAAATCAGGCCTGGCATCGCCTCGGAGACTCCTCAGCTGCGACTGGGATGAGGGCTCGACGGCTGTTGGCGACTGCTAGAAATTAAGGAGTTTGTGCTAGGTGCGGCGGCGGATGGAAAATCAATTTACTCTTTCGATGTCTGCGACTGGACTCGGAAGAGAACTATTTCATTTTGTCCGGGGACTTAAATGCCCGCCATGGACTACAGAGGGGACCTGCTTTACAGCTGCCTGCACAGTGCCGAGTATAGACTCGATTTGAAAGCAACAGAGATCTCGTCCTTTCCCAGAAGCGGGTCGTTCTTGGATGTCCGAATGTTTGACGGAAGACTGCAGCTGACGAACACGAATGCACAAGCGGTAAACTGCTTGAACACTTTCGTGAATCTCAGTGACCATTGCGGACCAAGTGCCCAATTCATGCCGGAATAAGGAGAGTTTGTTACCAAAGGCGTTGGCCACGCTTCTCTAGACAAATGACATGAGCACTCTCTTCGAATGCGCACCACATTCCTTCCAACAGAAACCTGTCAAACGAAGAGGTGGACATGTATCTTATTCAGTTGGACGAGACAATAAAACGACCGATGGACAGTACGATACCACGGTACACTTACTCACTTACTTATCAGGCCGGCGACCCATTAAAGGTCTGAGCCTAAGCAATTCCTACCTTCCATCGCTGACGGTCGGGGCACGCTGCCTCCAGTCACCACTAGCAAGCTGTCTTACATCCGCGATGACTTGGTCTCTGTACCGGAGGCTCGGTCTTCCTCTCCTTCTCGAAACAGAATGCTCGGTTTCGAAGATCCTTTAAAGGGTGATTTTTTAAAAGCTATAGGAGAGTTTTTAAGGGAACCCATAAAATTCAGAAAAAATCCTTGAAATCTTTATTTGAAATGATAGTACGGTCCACATAATTTAATGTTTGAAGTTTGTATCAAATGGGCCTGTGCGTCCAGGGCAAAGTTGTTGATTGCTCTCAACTTGGCGAGATGCCAGCAACGATCCCTGTAAATGCACAGGTCAAGTTGACATACAGCCTCCCCGCGGCGCCCTCTGGATAACCTCTACTGCAGCCGCTTAAAGGTGAACCAATGTACGCAGCGACCCTTTGTCCGGGGGTGTAAGCCTAGACCCGGTCCTCCAGGTTCGGGGGTTTCGCGTAGGGTTAACTTCCCCACCGTGTAAAACAGGCACTAGTTCAGAGACGGCAACAAGCCTCGGATACGGATGACCCTACTGCTGACGACCATGGACAACGAAATAAGGACAACGATTTTCGGTTCTGCACGTGGAATGTGAGGTCACTGAACAGACCACGTGCAGCCGATGAACTTGCGGAGGCCCTAGAAGCCTATAAGGCTGACATCACCGCCATCCAAGAGGTGCGATGGGATGGGCCGGGCAAAAAGAGGATGAAAAACTGCGTATATTACGGCGATTGCTACAAAGAGCGAAGGCAGCGCTTGTTTGGATGCGGTTTTGTTGTTCGAGGCAGACTTAGGCAAGAAGTCTTAAGCTTTAGTTACATAAGCGAACGCCTCACAACAATCCGGATCAAGGCAACATTCGGCAACATCAGCCTAAGCTACGACACCAAGATCGTTCTAGGAGATTTTAATGCAAAGCTGGGCAAGGAAGAAATCTTTGCTAGAGTCGTCGGTAAACACAGCCTACACGACAACACGTCCGACAATGGACTCAGGCTGTTGGACTTCGTGACGGGGCGAAACCTCACTGTAGCCAGCACGCGGTTCCTTCACCTCAACATTCACAAAGGGACCTCGCGGTCCCCTGATCAATCAACCGTCAACCAGATTGATCACATTGCGATCGACGTCAGACACTCCTCCTGTGTCCTCGATGTCCGAACGTTCCGAGGAGCCAACATCGACTCGGACCATTTCCTTGTTGTGGCCAAGGTAAGGATGAGGATATCAAGAAAAGTACGGAGTCGAGACAGGACACTACGGTTTAACGTCGGAAAGCCATAATCGCAATCGACCGCTCCCGTCTTCCTGAAGCTCTCAAAGAGTTCAACCCTTCCAGGCGAAATAATCGACGAACAATGGGACGGATATCAAAACGAGATCAGAGAAGCTGCAAATCGACACTCACCATCTGTTTGTCGATTTCATGACCGCATATGACAGTGCGCATAGAGACGAGCTATACAACGCCATGTCTAGTTTTGACATCCCTGCCAAACTCGTCAGATTGTGCAGGATGACGATGGAGAACTTTCGCTGCTCCATCCTGGTTGGTAACGAACTCACCGAGACCTTCAATGTCAAAAAAGGTTTTACGCAAGACGACGCGCTGTCATGTGACTTCTTCAACATCGTGTTGGAGAAGACCGTGCGAAACTCACACGCCAACACTAGAGGCACGATCTTCCAGAAGTCCGTTCAACTGCTAGCATACGCGGACGATATCGACGTGATTGGCCGAACTCAGCGAGCCGTCAATGAAGCGTTTGCTTGTATTGAGACGGAGGCGGCAAAAATGGGTTTAGCGGTGAATGAGGGCAAAACAAAGTATATGCTGTCATCAAGAAAGGACACACAACATCGACGACTCGGTCAGAACGTCACCATAGGCAGCTACAACTTCGAGGTAGTAAAGGACTTCATCTACCTTGGCTCCCAAGTTAATAGTACGAACAACATCAGTACCGAGATTAAACGCAGAATAACTCTCGCCAACCGCTGTTTCTTTGGGCTCAAGAGGCAATTGAGTAGTCGAGCCCTCTCTCGAAAGACCAAGCTCACCTTATATAAGACCTTGATCATCCCTATCCTGCTGTATGGCGCAGAAGCTTGGACTATCTCAAAAGCGGATGAAGACGCACTTGGTCTCTTCGAGAGAAAAGTTCTGCGTTCAATCTTCGGTCCTGATTGCGTTGAAGGTTCTTGGAGAAGGAGATTCAACCACGAACTGTACGGGCTGTACAGCGACATGAGTCTAGTCAGGCGTCTACGGATTCAACGCCTAAGATGGCTAGGCCATGTAGAGCGCATGGACAACACTGATCCAGCCCGAAGAGTCTTCGACTCCGAGCCAGTGGGACAACGCAATAGAGGACGACCACGAACCCGATTGTGCACTCAAGTGGAGAAGGTCCTCAACCAACTTGGAGTGCGAAATTGGAGGCAGCTGGCTAAAGAACGTGCCAGCTGGAGAGGATTGTTGACCGAGGCCCAGGTTCACCCCGGACTGTAGCGCCACAAGAAGAAGAAGAAGTTTGTATCAAATCAATTGTTGACCATGACTGCGCCTCAAACGATCCATCCGCTTAGTCCAATTTTGGCATACTCTTTCCAACATTTCGGCCGGTATCCCACGAATTAATGCTTCATTGTCTTCCAATGCGTCAATTCAAGCGGGCTTGTCTGTATGGAAATGAGCTTTAACATAGCCCCACAAAATCGCACGATCTATGCGGCCAATTGACCGGCCCCGAACGTGAAATAAAATGTTCACCGAACTCGCCTCTCAACAAGTCCATTGTTGCGCGTGCTGTGTGGCATGTGGCACCGTCTTGTTGGAACCACATGTCATGCAAGTCAAGCTTGGATATCATCTCACGGTAGCGCTCACCATTCACAGTTACGTTACGATTCGCGTCATCTTTGAGTACGGTCCAATGATGGCACCAGCCCATACAACGCACCAAACTGTGACTTTTTCTGGATACATTGGTAGCTCTTGCAATGCTTCTGGCTGAAATTCACTCCAAAATCGACAATTCTGCTTATGTACGTACCCATTGAGCCAAAAATGAGCTTCGTCGTTAAGCCCACCTTAAAATGGAAGAAGCGGGCGATGAGCTTTCTTAACAGAGCACGCACTTTGATAATAAAATTCAATAATTTGCAAGCGTTGTTCGCTTGTAAGACGATTCATGGCTAAATTATTGACCAAGCTGAAGATGTTTGACAGTGAAACAAAACACGAAACGTGAGTGAGCTGTTCAAACCAGTGTTGCCAAAGAGAAAATAGCTAAAAAATCACCCTTTAGTTGAAGCATTGGTGTCCATGCACTCAATGCGGCCGAGTCATAGTCAACGGATCACATACACATCCTGCTACAGCTGATAGAGGTCGTGGTTGTGTCTTCTCCTCCATTCGCCTTCCTCGCAGACGGGACCATATACCCGGTGCTGAATTTTTCCTTCGAAGGCACCAAGAATCAGCTCTGCAGTGTTGCTTAGTGTCCAGCTTTCGGCTCCATAAAGCAGGACTGGCAGAATATGGGTTTTGTAGAGCATGGCTTTGGTCCTTTGAGTCAGGAGTTTCGAGCCCAGTTGTTTTGACAGTCCGAAGTACCATCGGTTGCCAAGGGCGATTCTACATCGGATCTCCACTACGATGTCATTCGTGGAATTTACATTTGCCATGAGGTAGACAGACTCCTTTACTACCTCGAAATTTTAGCTGTCGATTGTGACGTTTTGGCATAGGTGGTGTGTGACGGATCGTTTTTTGCTCGACAGCATATATTTAGTTTTCTCCTCATTGACCTTTAGACCAGCTCGTTTCGCCTGTTCCTCAGTTGCCCTGAAAGCTTCCTCAATGGCGCGTTGGGCCCGCGCGATAGTCTCGATGTCATCAGCGTATCCCATCAGCTATACTGACTTGTAGAAGATAGTGCCTTCCGTGTTAACCTTTGCCCGCCGCACTATCTTCTCCAGTACCAGATTGAAGAAATCACACGACAGCGCATCTCCTTGCCGACATGCGGTGCAGGTTTCGAACGGTTCAGAGGTGTATGTGTTAGCGTGGTGCGACACAACCGGATCAGTTTTCCCGGATCCCGAATTCGGCCATCGCTTTGAATAGCTCCTTGCGATGAATGCTGTCGTATGCGGCTTTAAAATCGATGAAGAGATGGTGCGTATCGATTTGAAACTCACTGGTTTTCTCCAGGATCTCCCTTATTGTGAAGATTTGGTCTATAGTCGAATTGCAGGGCCGGAAGCCGCACTGGTACGTGCCGATTAGTGCGGTACAAAACGGCTTTAGAGGCTTTTACAGTACGCTGGATAGGATCTTGTAGGCGAAGTGGAGCAGGGATATACCTCTGTAGTTCTTGCAGGAGGTAGGATCGCCTTTTTTGTGGATGGGGCATATGAAGCTGATGTTCCAGTCGTAGGGCATGCTTTCATCTTCCCAAATTCGGCAAATGATTTGGTGCATGCTCCCTACCATTACATTGCCCCCAGCCTGGAAAAGCTCCGATGGTAAGCCATCTGAGCCTGCGGCTTTGTTGTTCTTCAGCCTTTTAATGGCTGTACCGACTTCTTCAAAGCTAGGTGGGAGGGCTTCTTCGTCGACTGGAGTTGGGATTTCCTGGTTCCCTATCACTCTCTAATGGTCAGGCCCGCTAAGCAGCTGTTGGAAGTGCTGCTTGAACATATTCACTATTCTCTGTGGGTCCGTAATTGATTACCCTCGCAATTTCGAAGAGCCTGGGTACCTCAGGTTAAGTTGGATTAGGATTTAGAATTTATATATTCTGAAAGTCTCTCACTTTGGACGGACACACGGGATTACTTGGAAGGATCTTTCCTAGCAAGTTCATTTCCTACCTCATTACCGGCTATACCCTTATCACCCGGGAACCAGCATAGAGTGATCAAATGCTGCGTGCTACCAGCTTGGACTTAGTTTCTATAGTCGCATTTAATTTAATGGCAGTCGTTACTGTCAAGTAGAATGGTAAGCCGTCAATGATATCATTTTGGCCGCTTCTTCGACCGCCAGTACCTCCGCCTGAAAACCACTGTCACCACACAATAGTCACGCACAGTATGTTCTAAAAGTAATCTATTTTGTCTATCTATATCTATCGGTCCTATGGCCATCACGGTCGATTGATTGGACCCAATTCACAACACCTCGGCCACACATAGGCTAAAACGGGTGCTATTTTGCGTTCAATGTTGGCTCTGAGCTCTTCCACCGTCGTGGTTTTGTTAGAAATTAGTCAAGCGTCATTAAATCGCACAATCGAGGCGGCCAATCGGCTGGCACATTTCTTCAGATAACACGCTCACCATACTTTCTCTTCAATGAATCTGTTAAAATATTTATTAAATTTAATATATATATGAATTTATAAGAGAATAAAGCAAAACTCAGCCACGCTGTTCAAAGAAAAGATCCAGAATGTATAAAACGAATGAATAGGTCAAAAAGGATTACAACAGGAATACGACATAAAGCGACATCTTTGTTACAAGTTGATTAAGATATTTGATGTTTGTATTGCCACATAGATGGAGATATGATGACAATCTTTAACAGAATCGATTATAACGTGTACTTGAATTATAACTATTGAGTCAGCTTGGTCTAGTATGGGTGTAAACTAAGATCCTTACGCAAAATTAGCCATTATGTGGTCTCGAAAATAGACACGATCCTTGACTTCCTTAAAGTTTCTGCTGCCCATTGTGACGTTCTGTCCGAAGCAGCGATGTTGATGATGACATCACCTACTTTGTCTTGCTCTCATTGACCGCCAAACCCATATCGGGGCCTTAGTTTCAATCCCAGCAAACGCTTCATTGACGCTGGGCTCAACCAACAACATCAAGCTGGAAGATCGCGAAGCCTCTTGAGCCTCCAACCTTAATCATTGAAATCAACACAGGGAGTGAAGTAACTTCAATCACTCGATGCACCGAAAACGTCTTCGAGTCGGATCTGCATGAGCTCTCCTCCGTATACTGTTGCACACTGGCATTGCGATGAAGGAGGTACTTCCCTGTTAATATCCATTCTATAATGGCAGTCAGGCCTTAAACAAGTCCTTGTACAAAGCCACTCTCGACTCTCTCAAATGCCGGTTGTCTTTGCAGAGTGATGGCAGAGCAGTTCAATATATGGCTCATGTGGGTGTCGAAAGAATAATTGGAAGACTGATGAACTCTCAAGTACAAGCTCTTCTTTAACATCAGGAGGAGATCCACCTTCCAAGTCTGCCATCTTCTTAAGATGATGACACACGATTAAAACAAACAACCGCAAGAAGCTAGTGAAAGCATTAAGTGATCACTTTGCATGCTTAGCCTAAGCAGACTTTTTTTTAAAAATATGCGCATTGTCGAGGGGTTATTAATACCCTTACTCCGTGGACAAGACGCAGCACTGGGCGAAGTTATAGAAGGAGGGGAGGTGTCTGTGCCCTTGGCATTAAAAATCAGCGGATAGCAGTCCTTAAGGCATTCCTAGGGAATCGTGTCCGAAAAGCAGTTGTTGGAAGTGCTGCTTAAACACATCCACCATTCCCTTTTGGACCGTAACTATATTACGCTCCCAATTTCGAAAAACCTGGGTGCCTTTCCTTAAGTTTGAAGGCAGGCTTTTGGCTATTTTGCGGAAAGCCCTTATTTTTTTGTTTGTCCCTAGACTCTTCGATATCCGTGAGATGGGCGGTTGCGAGCGACCTTTTCTTGAGGTGTAGACGCTCTTTCTCCTCCCGTCTTCTAGCTTGTTGTTGCCAGCGGCCTTGTGGTTAGGTGCGTCGACTCCAACCTCGACGTAGTTGGTTCAATCCCTGGTTTGTACGACAAAAATTCTTTTCACGGCCACATTTCTGTCTAGTCCGTGACAATGCTCAAAGAGCATTTCCTGTTTAGAAAAAGCTTCTCAAACGTGGCCGTGGTCCCTTCCACTAGTGAAAGAACAATGGCTCACACATCATAGGTGGTTGAGCAGCTAGGCCGTGGCATTTTACGAACTATAGGGCCACCCATATTATTTTTGTTATTATTGTCCTCTGGCTCTTGCTCTTGTTTTCCGTTGCAACGCTTTTTGGTATTCCTCGTCGGTTGCTCGTTTTTTCTGCTCACGCTCGCCATTATACCACGGGTTTCTCGTCGGGGATGGAGGGTTGACTAGGTTGGTTGCTGCTACCTTCTTGATGTCCGAGCGGCAATGCAACCATTTATCGTTGGCGTTTATGTTGAACGTAGGCATACCGGAGAGTCTCTTCCTTAGCTGCTTCTCTTAGGCCCTGGCAACCTTCGGTGAGCTCAGGCGTCTAATGTCAAGACTTCTCTTTGTTGGCTAATGCAGCATTCATTGGACATTGGACCGATAATACACTAGTGCTCTGTTTACTGGTAGACACCTGTTGATGAGATCTCCATAAACTCTCATAAATTCAATCGATACTGTTAACTGCATCTAAGTCAGCTTTAAGGTCAAATAACGAAGAGAAAAGAAAAGGTCCCACTAGGCATCCCTGTTCCCCTTCCACATGTGACTATCACACATTCTCACCATTCCCCCTTGTGATTCCAAAAATAGTTTAAATTACCCACCACTCGAAAGTCCAAGTCCCAATTCTCCGATGACACTTGTCTGTCAAGCTGTCAAACTTCGCAAAGTACATAAATGCCCGATCAAACTCGGAAGCTGCTAGCTTCCAGCTGACAGCGTGACAAGCTCACTTGCGAGACAGACAATCAATGAATCCGTCGCTCGCAGAAGTTTCGCACGAGGTCTGTTTCCGCTTCCGCTGTCATCTATCATCGATTGAGATATTTATACATCTCCCCACTCAATCGATAATCGCCCGTTGTCCCGATGCATGGTCGCGGGGATATCATCAATTTCATTGCCCCCGTGTGCGCTACACGTAATCATCTGCTTTGGCCAGAGCGCCATCGCCACCGCGCTGTAATAACTCATAATGAGTGTCAAGTTTAGAGTCGTCGCCCAGGTCTGGGCCTCCCCCCCGTCTCCCCTGTTCTAGACAGACGTGATTAATGAGCGTTAAATGTTGTCCTGGTCGGTGGATTTCAATTCCCTCGACCGGGACGGGCTTAGTGTGTGTGGCGGCGACGGCGGCTTTAATTTATTATTCGCGCAGATTAACCGTCGACGATGTGACCTAAGAGAGACTCTTCTAAATGAATGAAACTCCCCGCAAACAAGTCTCACAAGGGCCCGTGATTTCGGGGGATAAAGGATAACAAATCGACGTGCGACTTGAATGCGACATCCCTCGCCTCGGCGCCAGCGGCGGCGTGAATTGGCTTCGAATTTATGAGGGCGCTGTTGTCTTGTCATCGGAGAAAAGCCGCAATTAATTGAGGTCCATCGGCATCGGTCCTCGTCCCCCCAGAAGGACTCTCCTTCTTCGGACTTCATTAGCGCTTCTGTGCTGTGGCCCTTGCTCCACTTGCCAGCTGATTTATGCGCTTTTCTTAATTGTTTAGGCAGTCCCCCCGAGTGGATAGCTGTCCCGCTGTTATGAAAATTAATCACAACATCGTTCGTTTTTTTTGTCTTTTCAGCAATTTTTCAATCATGACTTTCCGAGGAGTCATGCCACCACAACAAGGCGACGCGTGTACAAGAACTGTCTTGTCTGCGACACCTGCATACGGGAGCTGATGGTACTCGATGTTCCACCCCAGGTGAGTGTCTAAATCAATTTCCAGCCAACCAAAAATAGCACACAGACGTCCTTGAGGATTTTATTCATTTCCTTGAATATCCGCTTGTCCTTCCGGTTTCGTTGTGGGCGAGCAGCTGCACGGGGTGGGGGGCGATGAAATCCATACCACTAGGTCAAGGGAATCGATTCAAGTTTTGTACGCGCGGTGAGGGGAAGAGCAGTATCGTTGTCGCCTCACAAGAGGAAACACTTGTCGTCACAGTGCGGAAGTAAATGTTGACAAATTGGAATGAAATCCATTCCAATAATGTTGCTCCCACGGAATGCACGGCTGGAGCAGAAATCAACTGTTAAAGGGATATGCGACTTCGAAGCTGACTGTGCTCTTGCCCAACGATGAATTTTAGCGACTTTTTGACAGGTTCGTCAGGAAATGCGATTCTCTGTTCGACCGAAAAATGAACCCCTAGGCAGGCGAACTCTTGTATTTTAATTGTAGACAAAGGACAAAGGACAATGCAGGCAATTGGACACAGTTGTCAAGCGAGAGACTATATCTTCTCGTGGAAACTCATTTCCTTGGGTGGTTGTAGAATGATCTCTTAACCTGTGGCAGCCCTAGACATCGAACTTCGACATCCTGAGTATAGCAAGATTATATGCGCCATCGACTCCTTCGATCCATAAAAATCCCCGGAAGTCGATGGCACTCTTTCCATCATGTTCCAAAGAACTTAGCACATCCTCGTTCCTATCTTCAAAAAGCTTCAAAAAGTATTACTAAACTGTAGCCATTAGGTTGGGATAGGTACGCGATGGGGAGAAGTCTCTCTTAGGTCCTATTGGATCCATTGTGATGCCCATGGGGGCTAAAACATTCTGTCCTACTCTTGGAAGCTTACAAATGTTGTGCTGCCTTCCAGCCATCCGGTGGTCTTGACAAACCTTCAAATAGAGATTGTCAAATATCCTGCCATGTCTTGAAGGTTCTGGAAGAAGAACTCCTCCAGTGCTCTCTCTCAATGACAAAGGTAGTAAGAAGTATCCTTAATCGCTTTTTCGTCCACACAGCCTCTGCATATGATATCATGGGTAAGTCACATTTTTTGTTCGTGGTATCTCAGACGATTATGGCCAGTTAGCACCCCGATCACCATCCGCAGCAGCGTTTTGCTACATCGATACTTTGGCCGTATCGGCCATAATGTCCGAGTGGTCTCACATGTGGGAAGAGAGTCCCACTTTTTACTGGCTGTTTCTAAACCGTCACGCTGTTTATTCATTTTCTTGTTCGTTTTTTTGCCTTAACGTGTATATTTTTGCATTATATAAAATAAGTTTAGTTTTGTTTTGTTACAAATGCATAATTGTGAATCATTGTATTTTTGTAAAAATTAACTCTTACTCACTGTACGATCTACATCGCGCCATCCAAAAACCAACTGCATCTGATCGGACCATCTTGTGCATCATCCAATACGCGTGTTCAAATCCAATCGGACGATGCACGCACACTTTATCGCCTATGAATACGACAGATGAAGTGCACTGCATACCAAGGCGAATTATGGTTGCTTATCATTGATTGCAGATGGTCTCGGTCACTTGGATCTTGGTCAGCACGCAGTGAACATCCATTGGTATTATACTTATTTATAACTACTATATTATACTTGTAAATTAAAAATAAAGTGTTTTTTTTTGCATTCATTGTGCAATCATTCAATAATTAACCTAATTCATTAACACTGGCCATCTATGATCCTTTGCCCACTGTACTCTTGACATCAAAATGGGTGGGATTTGGAACATTTCCTAACAAGGTAATTTGCTACCTCATTGCCGGTTAAGCCCATTATGACCTGTGACTCAGCGAACCAAGAATCTTAACCTCTTCCTCAGCTTCAAACCTGCCGTCGTCAGGTAGTCTGAGTTGTAAAAGACAGCAATCTTTTGAGTATGCAATCTCTGAATTCGAGGAAAGAATTATCTGTTTGGTGATTCAATTAATTGACTTCATTTGGGACTTTTGGACTTCAGAATCGAAGTCACCATTCTATTTGAAGTCTTGATTGGATCACTCTTCGCCACCAGTCTTTTTATTTGAAATCAATTGAATGCAAGTCTATCGACTGACAGTGCATTCACTGAGGTCACTTTGAAGTCTTTACCATTCACTTGAAGTCACTCGCATTCAGTTGAAGTCTTTGACACTTCAAAAAATGTCGATACAGTCTTTAGGATTTCAGTATGTGAGCAGGCTAGAATAAGTCAGATAGAATCACGAATAACACTTTTATATGGAGTACAATGGGCTTTTAGGTTTAGAGGAACAGGAGTACGTTGTGTTCACGGTGGGAGGAGAGGATGGAGATCTGGATCGAGTGGTATTATTGAAAAAGGAGCACTTCTTCTTCTTCTTTGTGTGGCGCTACAGTCCGGGTTGGACCTGGGCCTCAACCAACATGCCTCTCCAACTAGCGCGATCCCTGGCTAGATGTCTCCAGTTTCGCACACCAAGTTGGTTGAGGTCCTTCTCCACTTGGATGCGCCACCCTAAACGCGGACGTCCTCTGTTGCGTTGCCCGACAGGTTCGGATTCGAAGATTCTTCGGGCCGGAGCAGTGTTGTCCATGCGCTCTACATGGCCTAGCCATCTTAGGCGTTGAATCCGTAGACGCCTGGCTAGACTCATGTCGCTGTACAGCCCGTACAGTTCGTGGTTGAATCTCCTTCTCCAAGAACCTTCAACGCAAACAGGACCAAAGATTGAACGCAGAACTTTTCTCTCGAAGAGACCAAGTGTGTCTTCATCCGTTCTTGAGATAGTCCAAGCTTCAGCGCCATACAGCAGGACATGGATGATCCAGGTCTTATGTAACGTGAGCTTGGTCTTTCGAGAGAGGACTCTACTACTCAATTGCCTCTTGAGCCCAAAGAAACAGCGGTTGGCAAGAGTTATTCTGCGTTTAATCGCGGTACAGATGTTGTTCGCACTATTTACTTGGGAGCCAAGGTAGACGAAGTCCTTTACTACCTCGAAGTTGTAGCTGCCTATGGTGACGTTCTGACCGAGTCGTCGATGTTGTGTGTCCTTTCTTGATGACAGCATATACTTTGTTTTGCCCTCATTCACCGCTAAACCCATTTTTGCCGCCTCCGTCTCAATACAAGCAAACGCTTCATTGACGGCTCGCTGAGTTCGGCCAATCACGTCAATATCGTCGGCGTATTCTAGCAGTTGAACGGACTTCTGGAAGATCGTGCCTCTAGTGTTGGCGTGTGAGTTTCGCACGATCTTCTCCAGAACGATGTTGAAGAAGTCGCATGGCAGCGCGTCGCCTTGTCTAAAACCGTTTTTGACATTGAAGGTCTCGGTGAGTTCGTTACCGACCTTGATGGAGCAGCGAGAGTTCTCCATCGTCATCCTGCACAGCCTGACGAGTTTGGCAGGAATGTCAAAACTAGACATGGCGTTGTATAGCTCGTCTCTATGCACGCTGTCTTATGCGGCCTTGAAATCGACGAACAGATGGTGAGTGTCAATTTGCATTTCTTGGGTCTTTTCCAGGATCTGCCGTAGTGTGAAGATTTGGTCTGTTGTGGACTTTCCTGCCCTGAAGCCACACTGATATGGCTTCAGGCGGGTACACAAAACGACAGAGAAGTTCTTACACGCGATGTTAAGAAGACTGATCCCTCGATAGTTGGCGCAGTTGAAGGGGTCTCCTTTCTTGTGGAAAAAAAGAGCACTTAAAAAACCTAAAATGAATTAAATTTATTTGAATTAGCGAGCGAATAACTTTCAGAAGCAAACATTTTTCAAAATTGGAGTCTGAAAGAGCTCCTCGTCGAGGCGTATTCAGTAGACCATCGTATTCTGAAAACAGCCTTTCCGCAGCTGCTGAGGCAGGTAGTGAAGTGTTAGACCTTAAAAATGTTTTCTTCAGGGCTGGATATTTGCAGAGGGAATCTATAGATGTCGACGGATGGGCAAGATATGCATAATATTCATTATCTACAGCGTGTGTAGTGTAGTATTAAGTAGTGTAAGCTATGTTCGCTCAGAATGCGCGAAAAATCGGTGGAAGCAGCTACGTTTGACGTATGCGTTGTACATTTAATATGTTTCCGTAACGAATTCTCGAAATGATGTCATTCGTTAACTCAGCTCCTTCCATTTAATCTTATTTTGAACTGTCAGTATTTTCATTACTGTTGGCCAAATAGTAGAAGTTCTAACCGTTGTGAGTGACTGTTGCCACAAAGTTATTGCAATTCAGTCCAAACCGGGCATGCATTTCCAGAATAAGGTAATTAATACGAGCATATGAACGCGATCCAGAAAATCGCTTACAAGCCAGAGCAACTGATTGCCTGTTGAAGTCTTCGTCTATCCAATGACATGTGTAGACAAAAAATCTCCAGTGTTTCTTTGACCACACATCGGCGGTTGTGCAAGCATATTTTTGTCTTGCTATTGAAGATGTCATCTTCTCGATCATAGAAAACAATGCGTCGTCTATAAGATTTATTTGTTGGCGACTCATGACTTAAAGATTGCTTTCTAAGCTTTCTAAATGATTCATCTTCCACAATCGAAATTGGCAGCATATTACTTGCGATAAAGCTTACAATCCTGAAATTGCTCTTGCTTTGATCTCGTTGTATTGACATTTGTAACCTTAAGTTTTATATATTCGTCGAATTCTTTCGGGTGCATTTTCCTCAGATGGCTTATAAAATTTGATTTGAAAAACACGGACCCTTGCAATCGTATCTGACAACAAAATACTCAACCAAAGACTTCAACTGAATGCGGTAAAGACATCAAAGTGACTTCAGTGAATGCACTGTCAGTCGATAGACTTGCATTCAATTGATTTCAAATCAAAAGACTGGTCGCAAAAATTGTCAAGACTTCAAATAGAATGGTGATTTAAATATTGAAGTCTACATCTGAATTGAATTCAGAAATTGAAAAATCCAATACATGAAGTCAATTGATTTTTGAAATCAAAAGATTGCAGTCGTTAACAACTCTAGAGCAGTGCATGTTCAACAATTCGGAGAAGATGCTCGCGCCTGTTCCCGTGTCCATCTTCGACCCATCTGAAGACAGAGTTACTTTTTGATGGGTTCTTCTGTATGCCACTCCTTTCCTTATTCACATCAGAAGGACGGATCGAAAGAGAGGGAGTAGTCACTTATTGTTTATTCAAAACGT
Source organism: Eristalis arbustorum (assembly GCA_916610145.1). Lineage (NCBI taxonomy): Eukaryota > Metazoa > Arthropoda > Insecta > Diptera > Syrphidae > Eristalis > Eristalis arbustorum. The sequence goes on along the minus strand of OU744316.1, from coordinate 86,411,208 downwards.
AATCTGTCTAGGATCCTTGCATTAACGTTGGGGCTTGCGTGCCAGTTTTTGGACTGGATAATCTTAATAGTATTTTTTGCAGCAGAATTCTGCATAGAGAAGAAGAAGATCCAGGATTACCTCTCGACCCGCTGCAGAAGTGATGGAGATTGCTCCAGTCACTCCGAGACATGCTAGTCTCTGAGTTCGATGCGAGAAATATTTCACACCCTCTGGTTTGGCTTTAATTTATATGACGTACATTCGCCCTTAGCTTGAGTACAATGCACATATCTGGTCTGGTGCACCCGAGATCACACTGCACCTATCAGATAGAATCCGAAAGAGAGCAATACAACTTATAGGGGACAACAATATCGCGGGTTCATTAGACTCGCTCGAACATCGACGTACCATGTCTTCTTTATCCGTGTACTATCGCTATTTCAACAAAGGATGCGTAAGTGAGTTGGCCAACTGCATTCCTCCTCTCCTTGAATCCACCCCCAATACACGTTACGCCAAAAATGGACTTCAGTTTACCCTTAAGTATGCTCTTGGACTTCTTCTTCTTCTTTGATTGGCTGGACAGTCCAGGGTGAACCTGGGTCTCAACCAACATGCCTCTCTAGCCAGCACGTTCTTTCGCCAGCTGCCTCCAGCTGCGCACACCAAGTTGGTTGAGGTCCTTTTCCACGTGTGTGCGTCGTCTCGTGCGAGGACGTCCTCTGTTGCGCAGTCGGTTCGGTATCGAAGACTCTTCGGGCCGGAACAGTGATGTCCATCCGCTCTACATGACCTAGCCGTCTTAAGCGTTGGACCCGAAGACGCCTTACTAGTTGCACGCCGCTGTACAGCCCGTACAGTTCGTGATTGAATCTTCTCCTCCAAACACCATCAACGCAAACAGGACCAAAGACCGTACGCAGAACTTTTCTCTCAAAACAACCAAGAGCTTCTTCATCCGCTTTCAAAAGCGTCCATGTCTCTGCGCCATAGAGCAGGACTGGGATGAACAGGGTTTTATAAAAAGTCAACTTGGTGCTTCGAGAGATGGCTCTGTTGCTCAATTGCCTCTTGAGGCCAAAGAAGCAGTAATTGGCAAGAGAGATTCTGCGCTCGGTCTCGGTACTGGTGTTATTGTCCCTGTTTATTCTAGAGCCGAAGTAGGCGAAGTTCATGACTACCTCAAAGTTTCTGGTGCTCATTGTGACGCGTCGATGTTGTGCGTCCTTTCGCGATGATAGCATCTACTTTGTTTTTTACCTGGTTTACCGCCAGACCAATTTTAGCCGCTTCCGTCTCCATATCAACAACCACCTCATTGGCTGCTCATTGTCTTCTGCCAGTCACGTGGCAGTGGCAGTGATAAGGGCCAAGTGAGTATATGCTGTACTCCGGCAAGACATACGACACTTTTCTTTGCGGTTTTTATACGCTATTGAGTTATAGAGTCCAAATCAAATGTCCTACGCAGAGATCTAGTTAATTGACTTGAAGAAGGATCTACCAAGCTATCGTCGTGTGATTTCTTCAATTTGGTACTGAAATAGATAGTGCGACGGGCAGCTGTAAACACAGAAAGCACTATCTTCTGTAAATCTGTTAAGATATGGAGATGTCGCGCGATCTCAGCGTGCCATAGTGGAAGCTGTCATGGCAATTGAATGAGCTGGTCTTCCGGTCAATGAGGATGATAAAAAATATATGCTGTCCAGCAAGAAACGATCCGCTGCACGACATCTTGGCAAAATCGTAACAATCGACAGCTAGTATTTCGAGGGAGTAGAGGAGTTTACCTACCACGGTGCTAACGTAAACTCAAAGAATGAAATCCTAGTGGAGATCCGACACAGAACCACCCTCGGCAATAGATGTTACTTCGGTTTGTCAAATCAACAGGGCTCGAAGCTCCTGACTCGAAGTACCAAGATCAAGATGAGGTGTTAATCAAGATGGCAGCAGCCGGGCTTGCTCGTCTAATAATCCTCCTTTCAAAGTGAAGTCAACACTTCCCACGTGTTGACCATCCGCTCAACTCTGGTGGATAAGGACAATGAATTCAGTTGTGATGCATGTGATCTAAATACCTGCTCATTCTTATCCGAAACCCTTCCCCACCATCCAACGGGCGACGCTAGCTCAAACGAAGCTCCTTGTGTGGATCATAAATTTAGTTTGCATTTTGGAAGTGCATTCCGTGCTAGTAAAAAAAAGTGCGGCCATAACACTGACTATTTGACGCGATGGGTCATAATTCAATTTCATACTCCACTCCTCCATCAAAGGAGTTCTCTGCGTTTTACTATCCTCCCTCCCCATGGACTCAACGGAAGCGTCCTTAATGACCCATCAAAGAGACGATAACCTACCGCCATTCGGTCGTACGTTTAAGCTCGCGCTTTTCAGGTCAATTAACTTGGTCCGGGCGAAGCGACCCTTTCGCTCCACGCCCATAAACCAGCCACTAGCCAGCACTCACCCCATTGCCGGGCAATTTACTCTGAAAGAAAACATGCAAACGGAATCCGTTTTATTTCTTAATTTAAAATCCTCCTACAATGAGCGGCCGCTTTCGAATCGTCGCCTGGGACGCAATAAAAGTCACCTTCAGCGAGCGGGGCTAATTTAAAAATACATCTGTAGCGACAGCGACAAGATCTTCGGCATAATCTAGCGCTTAAGTGCGTCGGCCGGAGTGTGTCCTGAAGGGGTTCTAATTAAATTTACGACCGGAGCACGCTGCAAATCCTTGATAAAATTATCTCGTCCATTTGCTTGCTCGCTGCGCACACGTTCGCATCCGGCCATCCAGCAGCGGACCACAGTTGCGCCCCCCACCCCTGCCCACGATCACGACGGACGACCCGAACGCACCATTACGTCGGACCATTCAATAGCCATATCGAGATCCTCTGCTCCTCCCTTCTGTCCCGCAATGGCCGAGTGAATGAGGAGACAGCGGCGGTGGCAATCTTTCATCACGTCCTTGAAGGACATCCTTCGGAACAATGTCCCCGGCGAGGGGTGGAGCGGTTGATTACAAAGGAGAACAAAACAAATGGACCGTCAGAGTGAGCGGGGGACTTTTCAAAGAGTTATGTCCGAATAATTGAGTTAAGCCATTAAACGGACGGGCTGGGGGCCGCGGAGGGCAAGGACTAATTCCGGGCGATTTTTCATTCCGTCCTTCTTGCCGCGTGAAAGGTGCGGAGGCGTTCAAAGCCAAGCACTCTGGCGGGCAGCGAAAAGGAATACCGAAACAATAAATGCGAATTTAATTATTTTTCTTTCGTTTGTCCTTCGCTCGGCTCGGGTTCATTTTTCTTCGGCTTCCATCATTCTTACCTCGTGCTGGGCTGGGAGGACACTCAAAATTGTTTTTTCTTCCCATTTGCTGGTGTTGTTGTTGTGTTTTAGGGTTCCCCCGGGATATCGGACATTCTTCGGAGCATGGCCACGTGCAATGGAGCCAGGTGCTGCCAGGGAATGGGTTCAGAGGCAATAAAAATGATTGATTGGCGAGCAGTGTGGGGAGACGTCAAGCGAAGTGGGCCGCCATTCATTCATGTACCTTTCTTGCCGGGCTTGTTGTTCCTGACACCCGGTGACGGAGGAGAAAAATGATGGTGCTCTGCCAGAGTACAGTCGCCGCAAGAACAGATCTGATCCACCTTGCTCCTGAATGACGGGTGGTGCGTCTAGTCACTCTCAAGAGCAAGATCTTCAAGCCCGTCGATGAATATTTTCTGCTAAATTGCTTGTATCCTATATTTAAGAGAGCTGGGGAATCGGTCCCATCCCATCCGTAATGGGCGTGTTGTTGTTCAACCCTTAGCCTCTCAATGTTGTATTTAGGTTTGAGTGCTGCATATTTTTCTTCTGGTCATATATATTTTTCTAATATGGTCATAAGTAGCACAAGGTTCCCTCGCAAAAAAATCCACACAGCAACCTTGCGATCCCCGGATGGTCGAACCGCCAAATCGACCATGTGCTTATTGACGGAAGACACGCGTCAAACATCCTGGATGTGCGAACATTCAGGGGGGCAAACGTCGACTCTGACCACTTTCTTGTTGCAGCAAGATTCGGAGCTCGACTGTCCAATGTCAGAAAGCTGCACCAGCCGACAAAGAGAACTTTTGACATTGGACGCCTAAGCATACCGGAGATTGCCAGAGCCTGCGAAGAGCAATTAAGTGAGAGACTCTCCGGTATGCCTACGTCAAGTGCCAACGAGATGTGGTTGCATTGCCGCTCGGCCATCAAAGAGGTAGCGGAAACTACATTGGGCTACCTACCACCCCCGACAAGAAACCCGTGGTATGATGGCGAGTGTGAGCAGAAAAAACGTGCAACCGACGAGGCATACCAAAAAGTGCTGCAACGGAAAACAAGAGCAGCGCAAGAGGAGTACCGGGCTAGAAGACGGGAGGAGAAAAAGCTTCTACGCCTGAAGAAAAGGTCTCTCGCAACCTCCCTCAAGGATATCGAAGAGTCTAGGGACAAGCAAAAAATACGGGCCTTTTACAAAAAAGCCAAAAGCCTGGCCACAGGCTTTAGGAAAGGCACCCAGGCTCTTCGAAATTGCGAAGGGTAACCTAGTTACGGACCCCCAGGGAATAGTGGATGTGTTTAAGCAGCACTTCCAACAACTGCTTAGCGGGCCTGACCAGGAGAGAGTGATAGGGAACCAGGAAATCCCAACTCCAGTCGACGAAGAAGTCCTCCCACCTAGCTTTGAAGAAGTCGGTACAGCCATTAAAAGGCTGAAGAACAACAAAGCCGCAGGCTCAGATGGCTCACCATCGGCTTCCGGCCCGGCAAATCGACTACAGACCAAATCTTCACACTAAGGCAGATCCTGCAGAAGACCAGCGAGTTTCAAATCGATACTCACCATCTTTTCATCGATTTTAAAGCCGCATACGACAGCATTCATCGCAAGGAGCTATTCGAAGCGATGGCCGAATTCGGGATCCCGGGAAAACTGATCCGGTTGTGTCGCACCACGCTAACACATACGCGATGCACCGTGCAGTTCGGTTCAAAAACCTCTGAACCGTTCGAAACCTGCACCGGATTTCGGCAAGGAGATGCGCTGTCGTGTGATTTCTTCAATCTGGTACTGGAGAAGATAGTGCGGCGGGCAAAAGTCAACACGGAAGGCACTATCTTCTACAAGTCAGTCCAGCTGTTGGGATACGCGGATGACATCGACATTGTCGCGCGGTCCCAACGTGCCACCGTGGAAGCTTTCACGGCAATTGAGGAACAGGCGAAACGAGCTGGTCTTACGGTCAACGAGGACAAGACAAAATATATGCTGTCGAGCACAAAACGATTCGCCGCACACCACCTAGGCCAAAACGTCACAATCGACAGCTACAATTTCGAGGGGAGGAGTCTGTCTACCTTGCGGCAAATTTAAACTCCACGAATGACATCGTAGTGGAGATCCGACGTAGAATCGCCCTTGGCAACCGATGCTACTTCGGTCTGTCTGGGCTCGAAACTCCTGACTCGACGGACCAAAATCATGCTCTACAAAACCCTTATCCTGTTATCCTGCCATTCCTACTTTATGGAGCCGAAAGCTGGACATTAAGTAAGGCTGCAGAGCCGATTCTTGGTGTCTTCGAAAGAAAAATTCTACGTCGGATATATGTTCCCGTCTGCGAGGAAGGCGAAAGGAGGAGAAGACACAATCGCGAACTCTACGAGCTGTACAAGGATGTGGATGTAGTCCGGAAGGCAAAATTGCATCGACTACACTGGCTCGGCCACATCGAGCGAATGGACATCAACGCTCCAACAAAGAGGGTCTTCGAATTCGAGCGTCCTGGTTCGAGAAGGAGAGGAAGACCGAACCTCCGCTACAGAGACCAAGTCATCGCTGATGCAAGACAGCTTGGCCTTGAGGACTGGAAGCAGCGTGCCCAGGACCGTCACCGATGGAAGGCACCAATTGCTCAGGCTCAGACCCTTCATGGTTCGTCTGCCTGATAAGTAAGTAAGTATTTTCCTTCTGGCAACTTATTGGATAGATTCACTACTTTGAATGTACACTTTGATCAGACTTATCAGAGTTAGTCCATTGCCCAACCACGTAACCAACTCCATGGTTAAAACAACTCGTACACCTGTAAAGATTTATTGTTCAATCATTCAAGGGTACATAAGTTGCAATACAGTTTGAATTTCGGTTGATACAATCCAATGAATTGGATTGCACACAAATAATCTGGAACAGTGGAAATAACCACCGGATCCTGCCTATTAGGCTTCAACGAAAAAGACAGCCTAGTTTTGTTAAAGAAGTTAGAAATGTCCGGTCAATACACTAATAAAAGTCGTGTTTTCTTGACTAGTAAGTAATCAGCTTAGTGAGATTTTAGACTTGAAGTAAAAACAAAACAACTTACTGAGTTAAAACTACTTAGTAAAATTTCACTGTCATCACTGACTAGGACGCGCTGAAAAATCTCATACATGGCGCCAAAAGGAAACTGGGAAAAGGAAACATGTATATTAAGGGTTGATAATTCTCGATTATTTGACACTTGTATGTGCTTCTTCTTCTTCTTTGATTGGCGCTACAGTCCGGGGTGGACCTGGGCCTCAACCAATATGCCTCTCCAGCCACCACGATCTTTCGCCAGCTGCCTCCAGTTGCGCACACCAAGTTGGTTGAGGTCCTTTTCCACTTGTGTGCGCCATCTAGTGCGAGGACGTCCTCTGTTGCGCTGTCCCAATGGCTCATTGTCGAAGACTCTTCGAGCCGGAGCTGTGGTGTACATCCGCTCTCCATGACCTAGCCACCGTAGGCGTTGGATCCGTAGACACATAACTAGGCTCATGTCGCTGTACAGCCCGTACAGTTAGTGATTGAATCTTCTCCTCCAGAACTTCAACACAAACAGGACCAAAGATCGTGCGTAGAACTTTTCTCTCAAAGAGACCAAGGACTTCTTCGTCCGCTTTCGAGATTGTCTATGCCTCCGCGCCGTATAGCAGGACTGGGATGATCAGGTCTTATATAGAGTCAACTTGGTTCTTCGAGAGAGGGCTCTACTACTCAATTGCCTCTTGAGCCCGAAGAAACAGCGGTTGGCAAGAGTTATCCTACGCTTGATCTCGGTACTGATGTTATTTGTACAATTTACTCCGGAGCCGAGGTAAGTGAAGTCCTTGACTACCTCGAACTTATAGCTGCCCATTGTGACGCTCTGTCCAAGACGCCGATGTTGTATGTCCTTTTTTGAGGACAGCATATACTTCGTTTTGCCCTCATTCACCGAAAGAACGCTTCTGTCTCAATGTTAGCAAATGCCTCACTGATGGCTCGCTGAGTTCTGCCACTCACGTCAATGTCATCGGCGTAAGCAAGCAGTTGAACGGACTTTTGGAAGATCGTGCCTCGGGTGTTGACGTTTGAGTTTCGCACGATCTTCTCCAGTATGATGTTGAAGAAGTCACATGACAGCGTGTCGCCTTGTCTAAAACCTTTTTTGACATTGAAGGTCTCGGTGAGTTCGTTACCGAGCTTGATAGAGCAGCGAGAGTTCTCCATCGTTATCCCGCACAGCCTGACAGTAGCAGGCGCTTATTTGAATGTGAATTTGTTATTCGAGGCAGACTTAAGCAAAAAGTCGTAAGCTTTGTAAAAGCGAACGCCTCATAACAATCCGCCTCAAGGCAACATCAGTCTGATTTGCGCCCACGCTCCGACAGAGGACAAAGATGATAGTAGCAAAGATGACTTCTATGATCTCCTAGACAGATCAATACGATCAATGCCCTAGCTTTGACACCAAGATCGTTCTAGGAGATTTCAACGCTAAGCTGGGTTAAGAAGAAATCTTTGCTAAAGCCTACACGACAAAAGGTACAGTAATGGACTAAGGCTGGTGGACTTTGTCATGGAACGTAACCTCTCTGTTGCTAGCACACGGTTCCCACTCCTCAACATCCATAAAGGGACATGGCGCCCAGATCAATCAACCGTCAACCAGATGGATCACATTGCGATCGACGTCAGAAACTCCTCCAGTAATCTTGATGTCCGAACGTTCCGAGGTGTCAACATCGACTCGGATCATTACCTTGTTGTAGCCAAGGTCAGAACTCGGATATCGATTGTACAACGGAGTGGAGCAAGACCAAAACAGTTTAATGTTGGAAAGCTACAATCGCAATCGACCGCTAGGAACTTTGCCGACCGAGTCTCCCTGAAACTCTCTGAAAGTTCGACGCTGCCTGCACTTTCAATAGAAGAAGAATGGAAACGTTGTCAAAAAGCCATCAAAGAAGCTGCCACTGATGTGCTGGGTTTCACGACACCACCTAGAAGGAACCCATGCTTTGACGACGAGTGCAGTCAGGCCTACAAGGCATGGAACAACGAGGGCTGTTCATGAGCTCTACGAACAGAAGAGAAGGAAAGTGAACCGTCGGAAGAAAAAAGAAAGAGCTTGAAAAGCACACAACCGAGGAGATGGAGAGGTGTTATGGCAGGGATGACGTCCGAAAGTCTTACCAAAGGGTGAAACAATTATCCAATGGATATAAAACTCGGACAGAATCCTGTCAGGATGAAAATGGACAACTGGTAGTAGAGTCGCAGTCGATACTGAGAATATGGAAATATCACTTAAATCGGCGATGAGGACCAAAATACCGCTGTCAGGCAGAATGTTCCACTCAATCTGGACGATTGGACAGACGCGAATTCCGTTCAGCAGACTTAGACGAGCAATATCGAGACTAATGTCGATCAAATCTGCTGGAGCGGACGAATTGTCCGCGGAACTGTTTAAAGCGGCTGGAGATGTTCTGGTTGGGCGCATACACCAGCTCATCTGTAAGAAAGAGCATCAAGCTGTTTTGTCGTAAATGCGTGCTTATGGTGTTGATAAATCTCTGTTTCTATGGATTGGAAAATATCTGTCGAGCCGTTCAAGTTGTTTTGAATGGGTTCATGCTGTATCAATGCTGCTGTCCCCCAAGGCTCTGTTCTGTCTCCCACACTCTTTCTCATTTTTATAAATGATCTCCTGTCTACCACTTCTAATCCAATCCACTCCTTCGTTGATGACAGCACCCTCAGCTTTTCATATTCGTTCCAAAATTCACGACCTGCCCGTCGGACGCAGTATTGGAACGGCAGCGTATATCAAGCACATTGAATTCCCATCTTGACAGCATGATTAATGTTTTTAATGCTGTCTGCTGGCTCTAAAGCGAACCCCTGATAATCAGCCATTATCCATGAACGGCGCTTGTATCGACGAAACCGGAAAACTTTCCATCCTTGGTATGTACATCAACACAACACTTAGTTGGAACGGTCACATATTCGAGGTCGCCAAAAATGCTGCGAAATGTTTAAGTTGCCTTAATCGATGCATGAAATACTTCACCCCCTCTGATTTGGCTTTAATCTAAAAGGCGTATATTCGCCCTAAGCTTGAGTACAACGCTCATACCTGGTCTGATGCCCCCAAGGCCACCCTGCACCTACTAGATAGAATCCAAAAGCGAGCGATAAAACTTATAGGAGACAACGATATCGCGGGTTCACTAGACTCGCTTGAACATCGACGTACCGTGTCTTCTTTGTCCGTGTTTTATCGTTATTTTAACAAACGATGCTCAAGTGAGCTAGCCAACTGCATTCCTCCTCTCCTTGAATTCACCCGCAATACACGTGTCACCAGGAATGCACATCAGTTTACCCTTAAGCCTGCCTTCGGACGCACAGTGAAATTCAGAGACTCGTTTTTTAGCCGCACCACACGAATGCTCTTCCCCGCTCAATATTTCTCATAGACTATAATCTGCAGATATTTAAGACCAGGTACCTCGTTTTTTGTCTACACATGTCATTGGATAGACGAAGACTTCAACAGGCAATCAGTTGCTCTGGCTTGTAAGCGATTTTCTGGATCGCGTTCATATGCTCGGATTAATTACCTTATTCTGGAAATTCATACCCGGTTTGGACTGCATTGCAATAGCTTTGTGGCAACAGTCGCTCACAACGGTTCGAACATCTATTATTTGGCCAACAGTAATGAAAATACTAACAGTTCAAAATAAAATAAAATGGAAACAGCAGAGTTAACGAATGACATCATTTCGAGAATTCGTTACGGAAACATATTAAATGTACAACGCATACGTCAAACGTAGTTGCTTCCACCGATCTTGCGAGCATCCTGAGCGAACATAGCTTACACTACTTAATACTACACTACACACGCTGTAGATAATGAATATTATGCTTATCTTGCCCATCCGTCGACATCTATAGAACCCCTCTGCATATATCCAGCCCTGAAGAAAACATTTTTAAGGTATAACACTCCACTACCTGCCTCAGCAGCTGTGGGAAGGCTGTTTTCAGAATACGTTGGTCTACTGAATACGCCTCGACGAGGATCCCTTTCAGACTCCAATTTTGAAAAATGTTTGCTTCTGAAAGTTATTCGCTCGCTAATTCAAATAAATTTAATTCATTTTAGGTTTTTTAAGTGCTCCTTTTTTCCACAAGAAAGGAGACCCCTTCAACTGCGCCAACTATCGAGGGATCAGTCTTCTTAACATCGCGTGTAAGATCTTCTCTGTCGTTTTGTGCACCCGCCTGAAGCCATATCAGTGTGGCTTCAGGCCAGGAAAGTCCACAACAGACCAAATCTTCACACTCCGGCAGATCCTGGAAAAGACCCAAGAGATGCAGATCGACACTCACCACCTACCTGTCGATTTTAAGGCCGCATATGACAGTGTGCATAGAGACGAGCTATACAACGCCATGTCTAGTTTTGACATTCCTGCCAAACTCGTCAGGCTGTGCAGGATGACGATGGAGAGCTCTCACTGCTCCATCAAGGTCGGTAACGAACTCACCGATACCTTCAATGTCAAAAAAGGTTTTAGACAAGACGACGCGCTGTCATGTGATTTCTTTAAGATCATTCTCGATCGTGCGGAACTCAGACGTCAACACTAGAGGCACGATTTTCCAAAAATCCGTGCAATTGCTAGCAGACGCGGACGACATTGACATGATTGCCCGAACTCAGCGAGCAAGAGTTCTATAAATTTGTTAATTTAACACACGCTAAATTCCAGTAATTTTCTTAAAAAAGACAGAATTTTAAATACAGTCCAGCTCTCCTAGGTTAAGCGTCTGTTCGTCCCACAAACGCTAGGTCGAGTCGCCAAATCTCTAACCTGTCCTTGGCGCTTGACGATGGTGACAACCCAAAGTCCTCGCCAGTTGCCATTGTTCTCGCCGTCGTCTCTGGCTGCATTCACACGCTGTTCGGGTATAAATGAAGCTTTACTTAATAACCTCTTGAACGTTAACAATCCAACATTGACGGGCGACGTAAAATGCCACCAATTGCCGCATGATCTGGAATTACTTCCCAACGGAAGTCGCCGTCGTCGTTCTCCTCCAATCATCTGTTGACCGACGACCGACTAGCCTCTTATAGGATCACGTACTTCACAGCTCATAACATTGCGACCTCTTAAAAACCCCATCAAAATAAACGCCACTCACACCCAGTGTGTGCGCCCGCCTCAACGCCCAGCCCACATCCACTCGTCTGTCAAGGCCGGAGTGCACGAGCGCGACGACAAAAGCTTGCGGTGACTCAAATTGCTATCGAGTGGCATTAACTCTAAACAGCTCACCACCGCATGCTGTTGTCCCAGCCAGCGAAGTGGCGCAGCGAGGGTGTGTGGATGTGTCTCTGCGGTTTCACAACTTGACATTTCCAGGATAATGGCCGAACGCTGCGAATAATATTTAGAATAAACGGCGATTTCGCCATTGTGACTGGGTCACGTCAGCGGCAGAGCTGCAGCGGAATCACCGGCGGCGCCAGCTGTGCCCGGCCCGGCTTGGGGCCGATTGTCCTTATTTCATGTGCAGCCGGGCCAGAAATTGGTTCCTCGTGTCCCATTGTGTGTGCGTGAATGGCGGTCGTTTTCTATTCACGCCTGGAGTGGGCATTTTTCTGCACTTTTACTGATCCACTTTTTTTCACTGTTTCTTGTGTGTTCTTTTCATGACCTGCTCGCTTCGTTGGGACTGGAGAAGAAGAGATTTCCGGCTGACAACTTTGCCGAATGGAACAACGGTCATCCGCTGGGGCTGCGAACGGTGCACGCTTATGTTTTGGTTTTTGACATGGGCAACTTGGAAACGTTTCAGGTGAGTACGCGGTGGAAGATTCGATGGACGGAGGTCTTGAATTTTCTTTCTCTTGCAGTACTGCCGATCGATGAGGGATCAGATATTGGACAGCTTTTGTCATCGGGACTTTAGCATCATTGTCGTTGGAAATAAGTTCGATACAATCACCGAAGCTCAATCAAACTCTCAGGTAAGACGGGATGCGTGGAAGATGTGATGGATGGGAATGGTGTGACGATGGAATGAGGTTGAATGGAATGTGTACGAAGACACGGAGTTGTTTGCTATGTTTCACAGCGAATATTAGACAATATTTGCCTTGCCAAGGGATACCCATGAACACACACCTTTCATAGACCGATCGGATATTTTAGTCTTTCGAGTCCTTTTCTCTCAGAATCAACTGGAAAATCTGATTGATCTTCAAAGTAGTCATATCGTTGTATGGAATAGCACATAATTTTCCACTTACACGGCGAAATAATCAAAGGATTTGCGACTCCTAAAAGTTCTAGAAAAATCCTAAAAAAGGATAATAGTTCCTTAATATTAGTGCTGTAGCAAGATGGGCTTAACTTAGTTCATGTTGTTTCTATGAGATGGCGTAACTGTATTATTCCATTGTTATCCATTGGAAAATGCGTTGGAAAGCTACTGCCATTGTACGTCATTTCAGTAAATGTCATTCATTTGGAGCGTAAACAACAATCTTTTTTTTCACCCAAATATGTCGAACTTTGTGGCTGAAAAAGTGTTTGTTTTGGTGGAAGCATATGGTAAGCAGGCGTTAGCTGACCGAAATTGCCAAAAGTGGTGATTTTGTCTTGAAAGACGATAAACGTCCTGGACAGCCAAAAAATGTTCATAAATGAAGAACTGGAAGCATTCGTTTTTGAAGATTCTTGCCAAACACACACAGAAGAGCTCGCAGAATCTTTGGGTGTCACTCAAGCAGCCATTTCAAAACGTGTAAAAGCAGCTATTCCCCATGAACTGAAGCCGACAGCCGTAAAAAAACGGTTGTGCATGTCGGAAATGCTACTAGAACGCCACAAAAGCAAGTCTTTCTTGCATCGGATTGTTACTGGTGATGAAAAGTACATCCATTACGACAACCCCAAGCGCATCAAATCATATGTGAAACGCGGGCCCCAACCAGCCAAGTCAACGGCAATCGCCGATTATCCATATCGCGAAGGTGATGACCCGTATTGGGTGGGATCAGAAGGGTGTGCTGAAGTATAAGCTTCCGGTGAACTTCCAAAGGACAACGCTACCGAAGGCAATTAATCCTTTTGAAGATAGCAGTAGCCGCAAAACGGCCGGAATATACGATCAGACACACGGCAATAATTTTCCATTAAGACAATGTTCGGCTACAGATTGCTATTCCGGATAAGAACTATTTGGAAAACAGTGGACCTTGCCCACACCTTGCCCTTTTTGACTACCAAAGGGTAAGTTTGGCATCAAACCATATACATGCGTGATTGACTGTGTGCCTACCATGCTCTTCTCTTCTAGTATACTTTATTCTCTATACTATTTTTGAAGTGTAAACAGATTGGTGTTGGGACCTTGTGTGCGAATTGCACCCGCGCACTATGGTTTTTGGTTGTGCCGCATCACACATGGCCAATCGCTGTGTCTTTTGACTTAGGCGGGAATTAAAAAACAAGGCGATTACGATCATTGATCATATCACTCCTCCAGTGTCCTCGATGTCCGAACGTTCCGAGGTGCTAACATCGACTCGGACCTTGTTGTAGCCAAGGTCAGAACTCGGATATCGACCAAAACAGTTTGCCGTCGGAAAGCTACAATCGCAATCGACCGCTGGGAACTTTTCGATCGAGTCTCCCTCAAGCTCTCAGAGAGTTCAACCCTGCCAGGCGAAACAAATGACGAACAGTGTAACCGTTGTCCATCAGAGAAGCTGCCACTGATGTGCTGGGTTTAAAGACGCCACCTAGAAAAAACCCATGGTTTGACAATGAGTGTCGGCAGGCGCATTCAGCGAAGCTAAAAGCATATAAGGCGACGCTGGATAGAAGGATGAGAGCGGTTCGTGAGCTCTACGAACTTAAAAAAAGGGAAGAGCACCAGCTTTTCAAAAGGAAAAGGAGGAGCATGAGAAGCGCGCGATTGAGGAAATGGAGAGATGGTACGGCAGAAATAATGTCCGACAGTTTTACCAGCTGGTGAAACAACTATCCAAAGGGTACAAACATCGGACAGAAGCCTGTCGGAACGAAGAGGGACAACTCGTAGTAGAGTCGCAGTCGATCCTGAGAATCTGGAAGGATCACTTCTGCAGACTTGACACCAATACCGCTGTCAGGCAGAATGTTTTACTATACGCAATGGACGACAATAGAAGAGAGTTCCGTCCCCCCGATCTAGACGAAATCAAGATAGCGACATCGAGACTGAAGTCGAATAAAGCTGCTGGAGCGGACGGATTGTCCGCGGAACTGTTTAAAGCAGCTGGAGATGAACTGGTTGGGCGCATGTACCAGCTCATCTGTAGGATATGGTCTGAGGAAAGCATGCCCGATGAGTGGAATCTCAGCGTCGTTTGTCCGGATCAGAAGAAAGGAGACCCCTTTGACTGCGCCAACTATGGAGGGATCAGTCTCCTTAACATCGCGTACAAGATCTTATCTGCCCTCTTGTGTACCCACCTGAAGCAGTTTATTAGTTATCTGATGGTCCGTATCGATGCAGTTTCAGGCCGTTAAATCTTCTCACCACGGCAGATCCTGGAAAAGACTCAAGAGATGCAGGTCGACACCCACCACCTATTTGTCGACTTTAAGGCCGCATATGACAGTGTGCATAGAGACGAGCTATACAACACCTTGTCTAGTTTTGACATTGCTGCCAAGCTCGTCAGGTTTGCAGGATGACTCGCTGCTGCTCCATAAAGGTCGGTAACGAACTCAAAGAGACCTTGTCAGAAACGGTTTTGGGCAAGTTGACGCGCTGTTGTGTGTTTTTTTTTTAACATTTTACTAGAGAAGGTCGGGAAGAACTCACACGCCAACACTATAGGCATGATTTTCCAAAAATTCGTGCAATTGCTAGCATACGCGGACGACGTTTGCTGGTATTGAAACCGAGGCGGCGAAAATTGGTTCAGCGGTGAATGAGGGCAAAACTGAATATATATTGTCATCAATAAAGGACACACAACATCGACGACTAGGTCAAAAATTCGCTACACTTCGAGGTGGAAAGGGATCTTCATCTACTTCATCTACCTTGTCTGCTTAGTTAATAGTACGAACAACATTAGTACCGAGATCAAGCGTATCTCAAGAGCGGATAAAGATGGGCTTGGTCTTTTCGAAAGAAAGTTTTGCGTTCAATCTTTGGTCCTATTTGCGTTGAAGGTTTTTGGAGAAGAAGATTCAACCACGAACTGTACGGGCTGTATAGCGACATGCCAGGCGTCTACGATGGCTAGACCATGTTGACATGCATGGACAATACTGCTCCAGCCCGAAGAGTCTTCGACCCTGAACCAGTGGCACAACGCAATACAGGACCACCACGAAGCCAATGGCGCACTTAAGTAGGTAAGACCTCAACCAACTTGGATTGCCAGCTGGAGAGGCTTGTTGGCTGAGGCCCAATTTCAACCCGGACTGTAGCGCCATTAGAAAAAGAAGAAGAACACATTTTTCCATGAAAGGTAAAGCAGACTTTGAGAGCTATGTGATTTATCTGTAAGATATTTACTGAAATTTAGATTTGTATTCAGTTTGGCTCCCAAATATTTTACCTCTTTATAGGCTTCAAGGCGACGAAGAAGTCCTCCCACCTAGCTTTGAAGAAGCCGGTACAGCCATTAAAAGGCTGAAGACCAACAAAGACGCAGGCTCAGATGGCTTACCATCGCAGCTTTTCCAGGCTGGGGGCAATGTAATGGTAGAGAGCATGCACCAGATCATTTGGGAAGATGAAAGCATGCCCGACGACTGGAATATCAGCTCCATATGCCCCATCCACAAAAAAGACGATCCTACCTCCTGCAAGAACTACAGAGGTATATCCCTGCTCAATGTCGCCTACAAGATCCTATCCAGCGTACTGTGTGAACGTCTAAAGCCGTTTTGCACCGCACTAATCGGCACGTACCAGTGCGGCTTCCGGCCCGGCAAATCGACTATAGGCCAAATCTTCACACTAAGGCAGATCCTGGAGAAGACCAGTGAGTTTCAAATCGGTACTCACAATCTGTTCATCAATTTTAAAGCCGCATACGACAGCATTCATCGCAAGGAGCTATTCGAAGCGATGGCCGAATTCGGGATCCCGGGAAAATTGATTCGGTTGTGCAGCACCACGCTAACACATACGCGATGCATCGTGCAGTTCGGTTCAAAAACCTCTGAACCGTTCGAAACCTGCACCGGATTCCGGCAAGGAGATGCGCTGTCGTGTGACTTCTTCAATTTGGTACTGGAGAAGATAGTGCGGCGGGCAAAAGTCAACACGGAAGGCACTATCTGCTACAAGTCAGTCCAGCTGTTGGGATACGCTCATGACATCGAGACTATCGCTTGGTCCCAACGTACCATCGTGGAAGCTTTCACGGCAATTGAGGAACAGGCGAAACGAGCTGGTCTTAAGGTCAACGAGGACAAAACAAAATATATGCTCTCGAGCAAGAATCGATCCGCCGCACACCACCTAGGCCAAAACGTTACAATCGACAGCTACAATTTCGAGGTAGTAAAGGAGTTTGTTTACCTCGGGGCAAATGTAAACTCCACGAATGACATCGTAGTGGAGATCCGACTTAGAATCGCCCTTGGCAACCGATGTTACTTCGGTCTGTCAAAACAACTGAGCTCGAAACTCCTGACTCGAAGGTTCAAAGTCATGCGCTACAAAACCCTTTTTCCGCCAGTCCGGCTTTATGGACCCGAAGGCTGGACATTAAGTAAGGCTGCAAAGCTGATTCTTGGTGCCTTCGAAAGAAAAATTCTACGTGGATATATGGTCCCGTCTGCGAGGAAGGCGAATGGAGGAGAAGACACAACCGCGAACTCTATGGGCTGTGCAAGAATGTGGATGTAGTCCGGAAGGCAAAAATCCGTCGACTACACTGGCTCCGCCACATCGAGCGAATGGACAACAACGCTCCAGCAAATAGGATCTACGAATCCGAGCCTCCTGATTCGAGAAGGAGAGGAAGACCGAACCTCCGGTACAAAGACCAAGTCATCGCGGATGACAGACAGCTTGGCCTTGATGACTGGAAGCAGCGTGCCCAGGACCGTCACCGATGGAAGGCAGCAATTGCTCAGGCTCAGACCCTTCATGGTTCGTCTGCCTGATAATTTAACTTAACTTATAGGCTTCAAGTGGTTGACCATCTTAGTTCGCGCAAAAACCGTCATTTTCTGTTTTTAATTTTTAATCTCCATCTCTTACAGTAAACATGACAGGCGGTTAGTCATCAATTGCGTATGTTGCGGGGATTTTGCAAGTACGACGAGGTCATCTGCATATAGCAACACATTTATTGTGGAATTAGCAATTCTAAAACCTCCTGGAAGAGCATCTACTATGTCGTTTATATACAGAGAGAACAGCAGTGCACTGGGAAGGCATCCTTATTTCACACCTGTATTCGTTTCAAACCACTCTGAATAAGTAGCACCATCCCAAGGTGCTGTATTGGTATGCGTGTACATTTCTTTAATAACATTTATAAATTTGGACGATATGCCTAGCTGTGATAGCTTATAGAAAAGGGTTCTGTTGACAAGGTCAAAGGCGGCTTTAAAGTCCACAAACAAGAGTACACTTTTTTACCTCGAGCATGATACGCTTCGACAATGGATGTCAGAATAAATATCTGGTCTACAGTTGAATATCCTTTTCTAAAGCCAGCCTGCAGATCGTTTAGAATATTTCTCTACTCTACCCAGCTTTCTAGTCGTTTTACCAAAATGCCGCAGAATATTTTATGTTGTTGTCCATTATTTTCGTTCGAGTAGTCAAATATTAGAGTTATCGTCGTTCGACTTATCGAAGTTTGACCGTACTTCAGATATCTACTTCAAGGCGGTCAACGAAATTGATTTGATGCTTTATTGTGAGTCTTTTCAGGCAGCCACCTGACCATAACTGAACCCGTAAAGGCAAACGAAAAGACACCCTTGTAATGCACCCCATCCTCAACCACCCCACACTTCGCTCCATCGTTGAGCCTAGTTATGAACCAAATTTCCAAAAAAAGCAGTCCTCCAGCTCGTGTCAAGTTCACATCAAAATTCACTTAATGTCACTCAACAGTAAGTGACGGGATCACCCAAGCGAACTCAATCCTGATTAACATACTCAATCCCGACTCGTCTGACTTGCTCCACCGTGCCAACTGACGCACCTTTTGGTCCGGGAGGACTTTCATTTGTACAACAAAAACATACGCCGCTCCTCGGCCGTCGTCCCCCCTGGAAATCACTTGAAAATCTAAACAAATCATTTGCATTTCAAAATTAACACCCAACACGGGCCCCAAAAGCAAACAACAACTCAATAGCATTACCGTTAACCTAATTAGCATAACAAATGAACACATCCCTCCGCGCCTCGTCCACCACGCCAGAAATAAATGCTTGCGTGGGTGTGTGTGCGTGTACACAGAAAGCTAACCTATTTGGAAACTAATTTCAGGAATTAAAGGACATCTCCACCCTCGTACGGAAACACTGGCGTTGCGGCTACGTGGAATGTTCTGCACAGTAAGTATCCAACAATTTTTCGCAACAAATCTCACTCTCTCTCTCTGTCTGTTTTTTCTTTGTCTCCCCGCACGCAGATATAATTACAAAATTGGCGACGTTTTCCGAGAGCTAATGGGCTGCACAACAGCCGGAGGCAGCGGTATCGGCGGCATCGGTGGCAACGCTGTTGGAACTGAATACTCACAATCAACTAGGAACAAAGGAACGCTGCACAAATCCTTTAGCAATTTCTCAATAAATTCATCAATCAACAGTCGTGGTAGGGAGAGAGCCGGCAGACCGCAACGCATCCAAGCAACTTGTACGTTCGTTCGGTCACCCAATAATTATTTCGCATCGCATACTGGATCTGGTCGGGTTTTGTGCTGTCGGATTATGCGGTGTCAAGTGGCCGGATAATCTGTTCATCATCTCGGAGGGAGAACGTGAGATGGTTGACATTGTTTCAGTTTGAGGTTATGGCCGATGGATGCATAACGGTTTTGTAGTTTATTCGAAGCAAAATAGATTGTTAAACATAGATTTAATATTTAACGAGGAGGATGGAATATTAACGGTAATGTAAGTTTTAGAAAACGAACAGTGAGTTGTGTGATAAAATACGGTATTCTCATGTGTACAGTGGCGGTCAGAAAAGTGGGACATGAAGTATGTAAACTCTGTTGGGGCTGTTTATTTGGCAGGCGAGTGGAGTGGCTAAGATTTTAAGCAACAAGAAGGAGAACGAGTAGAAGCCTCAAATCAAAAATTTAGTCGGGTCTAATGGGATCTAATAAAGACCTGTTTTTTTTTAATTTTAAACAAAACACCAAACTAAAATTTGAATGGCCGAGACATTATAAAGACCTGAAGAAACAGTAGCTGACATTTACTTTTTGAATATAGATTCATTTAAATGTTGCCAGAGGGTCCAGTCTCGGATCTCTGCTCCCATCGATGCAAAGAATATTTCACCAAATACGATTGTAATTGACTTCCAGATCATGAGTCGTAGCTTTTCTTACTGGATTTGGCCCATTTAACCTTGTTTCATCCATTCAAGTAAATTATGCCTCGAATTTTCAGTGTTGCGCTTGTCTCCAAAATTTGAAGATACAGCAGAAGATGTCGTTGCAGAAGTCCTTCCAAGATATGTCAGGCAATGCTGAATAAAAATAATATGCCAACATGAGATGCCACGTGATGTCCATAGGAATTATCTGTTTTTCAATTAAAATTGCTTTCAGATCGTTCAGACACAATGAGTGTACACGATCGATTATGTCTGTCCAGCCACTTAAATATCAGCATTTCTTTAAAACCACCCAACATGTTCAGCCGTTCAGCTGTACAGCGCCACAGGCAAGGTACGCATTGCGACGAGAGGCCAAGGACTCGCTGTGGTCACCATCTAGACAAGGTACATCGATCTGCCAGACGAATGTTTCGGTGTCGGAGGGAGCTGAGGTTTTTCTGTCACCCAAGGTCTGCGTGTCAACTCGACTTATTTGTGTCGCGGGCAACTTCACTGCAGTCGAAGTCAACCTGAATTGTCCTTCTGCCGTCTTCTCGATAAGTTTGGAACTTCGTCAGCAGGCTTAACTTGCTGGAGACTCTTTCAAGCTTGAGTTGAAATGATAGTTCCATCGATGTCCAGGATTGGGCTAGTGCAATTTTTTTTATTGTCGTTCCACTCATACCACCAACGTCGTGCTGAGTGAGTTCTAGATTCAGGCCAAATGAGTGAAAAAGTTCAGTTGAGTAGTTGCTTCGACTTCACTTGTTACACATTCAATAGATCTAAAGGAATGCATTGGACGCATGATTTGATCTTCTTCGTTCTTTCCCTGCAAGAATTCATCGCTTGCTCAGCCAACTGTTATATTTATGGTTCAAAATGATAAGTTTTTTAAGGTTACTTAAAGTTACTAAGTTAGCGACAGCGTCAAAGAGGTACTATTTGACAACCGCTTGAATGTGGGCGAAACTAGATCGGCAAAACCAAGGAAAAACTAGATACTTTGTACCACATACATTTCAATTTTAATAAGTGGTTCCATCCACCTGCCAGCACGAGTGTACCGAAGACTTATGTCGCTCCGAAGAGTTCGTCACGTCTGTCTTCGATCAAATCAATGGAATCATTTTTGACGGTCGGATGACTATCACCTATATCGTGGAAAATGCCGCGCGGAACGTTTCACTAAAATTCACAACTTTGGATCGTTCGAAGTGAATTGTTCACTTGTCGGTAAGGTGAATGCGTTTGAGGCCATCGTGGAAAACGTTCGAATTAAGTCTCCCCATACAAACTTTGACATTTTTCAAACGCAGAAAATTCTGGCGTTTGAAGCATAATTGAGATTCTATGCCATTAATTTGCTGATTTATCTCATCCTTTAGCTCCCTTTTCGGGTAGGGATCGTAGAATATACCCGGTGTAAGGCATGCCTATCGTTAAGGGCGACTAAAATCCTGAGCTAATAGCTAATGGTTTGTTAAATAACCTATTTCTTTGCTTGTCAAAATGATGGTTTCAAGTTCGCAAACAATTGAATAAGGTAGGTAAGTGCCTTATCTTTTTATAGATACTGCACAATAAGTCTTGGCTTTATAACAATGGCGGCCAGTCCCGGGATGTTACGGCTCCTACTGGTAGCTTGACCAGAGCCTATAGTCTGGTGCCACGGGAGATCAGGCTTGCGCCCGTGAGACCAGCATAGGTTTCATCCTGATCGCTTGAGGTTGGCCCCTCATTGGTGGCTGTGGCTTAAAACCCAAAGTTGCGGGGAGAAGTGGGGATATACCTGCATGTCTGGGAGTTAATCTTGTCTGTTAAGGCTATGGGCCATCAGCAGCATCAACTGGTTCCAGCGTTAGGAGAAGTCAATCCGCGTGGTATCACAATGGGCCTACTCTGGCCTAAGTGTGACTGCTCTGCAGCAGTCAGCCACTACTACCTAACCTAAGGATATGGGCATCTGCGACTCTCCGACATGTAAGATATTGACTCAAGTCTATGTGGAGTTGCAGATAACAACCGGGTGCTACGACCCAAACAGTAGCAGAGGTGTTAGATGGGCCTCGCCACCCTACCAAGGTGGAGAAATAGGTCCATAAGCTTAGTTCTAAATTTGGAACTTGAGATTCCTACTGAAGGCGTCTGGTCCAGCGTCGTAAAATGGTCAAAAGATTAAATGGCTTCGTGATATAAGCCTAACGGCAGGAGATCACGTAAAACACATCTTTCTGTCTGTCTGTCATCCTTTAGCTCTTAAATTGTTGCTGGCTTATCGACGTACACTTTTTCTTTCAAATAACCCCCAAGAAAAAAATCCAACAATGTCAAATCACATGATCTTGGCGGCCAATTGACATCGCCACCACGTGAGATAACACGGCCATTGAATTTGTCGCGCAAAAGAGCCATTGTTGCGTTATCTGTGTGGCAAGTAGCACCGTCCTGTTGAAACCACATATCGTCCAAATTCATATCTTCCAATTCGGTCCATAAAAAATTCGTCATCATTTCACGTTAGCGAACACCATTCACAGTGACTGCCTTACTGGCCTTATTTTGGAAAAAATACCGCCCGATGATGCCGCCAGCCCATGAACCGCACCAAACAGTCACTCTTTGTTGGTGCATTGGTTTTTCGACAATCACTCTTGCATTATCATTCGCTCAAATGCGGCAAGGTGAAAATGTGCCTCGTCACTGAAGATGATTTTCTTTGAAAATTGATCATCCACTCTTGCCATTTCTTGCCACCATTCAGACCATTGACGAGGCTTGGAATGGTCAAGAGGCTTTAATTCTTGAGTCAATTGCACCTTGTAAGCGTGTAAATGGAAGTCCTTATGCATAATGTTTATCAACGACGAGCGTGAGAGGTGCAATTGTTGGGCACGACGACGAGTTGAGGTGGACGGCTCTCAGCCACACTATCGCGAACAGCAGCAATATTTTCTGCAGTTCAAGCTGTGCGAGCATGCACTGGTGTTTTCACATCTCCTACAGAGCCGGTTTGCTCAAATTTTTGCACAATTTTTCCGATTATAAGCGCATTTGGACGATTAAATTGACAGAACAAATCACGAAGTGCACGATATGCATTTTAATTTGAACGCCCATTTTCTTAATAAGCCTGAATAACTTTAACGCATTGCTCGATTGTGTATCTTTACATGGTCCAAATTGAGTTAGTCTGAAATTGAGAAATGTAGAATGAAGATGTAGTTCACATTCAACATCGGCCCTTAAAGTTTAACCACCCTTTATAAGCCTAATACTATAGGCCCAAGCCCATAGAATCCGGTGCGTGCGTTGCAGTTGACATCCACAAAAATCGTAGTTGCCGGACTGCAAAGAGGTGTCATACATACAAACCCACACGACCATGAGAGTTAAATGATACACGCATGTGAGAATAAACTGTCAAACGGAAGAAAAGTTAAAAGTTCGCCAACTTCATCCATTCTGATGCATTCCTCATATAGCCCACACTCGTTGTCTCGCTCCCTCTTATTAGATCTTATGAGTTGTCAATTTTTTGACAAGACGCAACGCCCGCACTAGATTCCATGGGTTTGGGCCTTATCTCATTTTTTCTTAGTTCACTAATTTTTTTTTGGGTTGATAAATGTAAATTTGAGATTTTGTTCAGCATTTCTTGCTGTCACTTACCACAACACACCTGTTTTGCGAGTGCAAAATAGTCATCGGTAAGGTGGTCTGCCCGCCTTTTTGAATGAGTAAATCGAGTGAGTGGAGTGAATCTCAGATACTTCTTCTTCTTTGATTGGCGCTACAGTGCGGGGTGGACCTGGGCCTCAACCAACATGCCTCTCCAGCCAGCCCGATCGTTCGCCAGCTGCGTCCAGGTGCGCACACCAAGTTGGTTGAGGTCCTTTTCCACTTGTGTGCGCCATCTAGTGCGAGGACGTCCTCTGTTGCGCTGTCCCAATGGCTCGGTGTCGAAGACTCTTTGGGCCGGAGCTGTGGTGTCCATCCGCTCTACATGACCTAGCCATCTTAAGCGTTGGATCCGAAGACGCTTAACTAGGTGCATGCCGCTGTACAGCCCGTATAGTTCGTGGTTGAACCTTCTCCTCCAAACGCCATCAACGCAAACAGCCAAAGATCGTACGCAGAACCTTTCTCTCAAAACAACCAAGAGCTTCTTCATCCGCTTTCAATAGCGTCCATGTCTCTGCGCCATAGAATCTCAGATACGCCGGGGGTGTATATTTGTAATATGAGTGATGCTGAGCACATCGTATTTTCTACCCACAATTGCCCACATTCATGAGATCAAACGTGTGACCACTTTAATGGACTGTTTGGTGATATGATATAAAGACAACAATTTGGACATTGGGAACAGAAATAAGAACTATGAATACAGGTGTTTCTTCGGTTGGCGCAAGATGGCTCTGTCGGCAAACAAGGTCATTGACACACTTTTTTGACATACGCTTGTTGTCATTATCATGGATTAACTCGGCGAAGGTGTTGTGCCCAGTGGCACTGTCGGTATGTGCGACCACGGGTATGCTGCTGAGACCCGGTGTCTACGTTCGATTCTCGTATGTACGACAAACAAAAATGTTTCATTCTACCCCAAAAGGAGTAGAGAAAGAAAAAGCTTCTCAAATTTGGCCGATCAGAGTCGGCGTTGAATTGTATGTCCTTTCCACTCATGAGAGAACAATTGCACCATAATACTAGCGGTTGCTAGACACTGGCCCTCTACGGTCCCGTATAATTATTTGCGACTGATACATACGCAGGCCACCCTTCAACATCCAACCGAGTGCCTTTCAACGCACGTCCTCATCAAGTGCTGTCCTCCAAGTTGCAACTCCATAGACTACCATGGAGCCACATTATTTTTCTCCTTTATCTAATGGCGCCCACCAACAAGCTCCTACTACACATAGACAACTTTCTGCAGTTACTCGACTTGCGTGCCTCAACTTAGACAGTCGTCCTCTGTTACATGTGAAATGTACTTTTCCAATGTACTTTACCACACTTGCAGTGGTTCTGTGACGAATAGTTTACTGATGCACCATAAGAGAAGATGAATTAGTAAACAAACTGCAATCCGACATCAAAACTGCTTCAATTTGATCCATACTCTGATCTTTTTCGAATCGCATGCAGCAAGTGCGGCTTTTCAGAGTTGACATAAGACTACACTACGAATCAAAAACCATACCCAAGAGAGTGGCAATCATCCAAGTAGTAATCTTAAACTTCTGCCGAAATTCAAAAATACAGAAAGGATACCGATTTTAAACCGAACATGTAAAATCAACATGTTGGCTAAGATCAATCAAGGCACTCAAGGCGATTACTATCGCCTACACTTTTTTAACTAAAGCAACCATCGTTGGAAAATATTAAACAATGTTTTGTGTTGAAGGCAAAATATAATCCGCTCTGCGCATGCACACATTTTATTATTAAATTAGATTTCCACCGAAAGGTCCAAGCTAAAAATAACTAAAACATGCCGAATGTGGTCTACTGGTTCAAGCAAATCATAAATGTTTGACATGGCTTGACAAGATTCATTTGCATTTCCTGTCACAAGGGAAAACAAATGCGAAAGCACTGAACTCTAAATCGAAAAATTATTCAAATTCAAAGAACCATCAATCTTTGTTTTGCGGACGCAACTATTGTGACGTGCGTTAGATTTTTGTATACACGATTAATTGAGTCGTTGGCGAATGTGTCGGGGGGACGCTAATACATTTCAGATAAAGGAAACGCATCCAGACTGCTGAATGGCGGACGAGTTGAAGCGTCTTGTGTTACCACGCGGGCCTTTAAAATGGAGAATTCTGACAGCCATTACTGCTTAGTTCTGCCATTTTTAAGCCCCTAAGTGAATTCTTCTTTTAAAGAAGAGAACGAGCAAGTGCACAGTAGTTTCCTCCTCTTTACCACCTCTGTAAATTTTGCAGAAGCCGCTCGAAGCAGACCGTCTCTGAAGACGTTAGTTGCAAAGATGCCCTGCCTAGTGTAAGGTTTGGTTAGGCTGGTTGGTAGACCTATTAGACCCATTGTGATTGTGCCTAGTGTTAATAGGCAGCCTTCTCATTATGACCTCTCTTGCGAACTACTCGGATCGAGTGTGTGTAAAGCCTATACGATTGGTGTGAGCAACGTTTCAAGCTACAATAAATGTTTTAGTTAAGCGACTGTCGTAGATGGCAAATCTGAGCGCTTCTTGAGATGAGCAACCTTCTGCAATGTCACAGTGTCCCGGTACCCGCATAAGTCGAATGCTAAAATAATCGTTCATCTCAACTGGCACCAGGATGTCTTTGAATTTTTTTTGTGACTGAATCCGGACGAATGAACGAATGAAGATATCTGTACTTGATATCAACATGGTCTTTATCTAGAACACAAGCGCTATAATAGGGGGGATGATAGGTGGACGCCTGAGTCAACGCTTCTGACTTGCAGACAACAGCGCAGTGTCTGGTGGTCATCTCAGTGGTACCTTTGAGGGGGCTTAGGAAGTTCTTCTCGACCATTAGGTCAGGAGATGTCAGAAGATCGGTGTCCCCACGTACATATGTGAATCTGTCAATGATGATAGGTTATTTAGAACCGCTTTCATTTAACAAATGGAATATTTCGATCTATTGGTTCATACGCAGGTCACCCTTTAACATCCGATCAAGTGACTTACAAAGCACGTCCTCATCAAGTGCTGTTCTCCAAGTTGCAACTCCATAGATCTGACTTTTTAGCCAGTGGATCATTTGCATTCTATTGCCTGCTTTCTTGCAGCATATGAGCTATTCTGACATCTCTATGATATCTATTGCCCAGAGGTCGCAATTGCAACATACTTAACGACTCTTCCACAGAAATTGAGCTTAGTGACTTCACACCAAACCACAGTAGCTGGTTAATGTTCATGTTGAGCTGCAATTGCTTCTGTAAAAGGCGCCATCAACATCAAGGAATTTCATATTTTTCGTCTAGATTTATTATGTACATTCAATCCATGCCCACAATATAAGCCGCAACGAATTACATTACACTGTACCCCAAAAAAAAAAGAAACACACAACTCACTACAATAAGCCTTATTGATAGAAGTAGTTATTTCTAAGAAATTTATAAACACAAATGAAAAAGAGACAAAATTGGAAAACCCTTTTCCCTTGTTTCCCAATTTAATAAGTAAAAAAACACTATAACCTACACTCTGTTGCAAAATCATAAATGCACCGGAAAAATGTGCACATTTTCGTACGCGGAGACTTTTTTCTGGAAAATATCAAAATTCATCAGGGTTCAGTAAAAAACAGATTTTGGTTCGGCAAGAAGGAAGTTTCATTATTTTGCTGTTAATTCAATTTGCAATTAAATGTAAGCAAATAGGTTTTCAGTGGTGGTCCGTAGCGTTGTGGGTATGTGCGTCGACCCCAACCTCGACGTCGTAGGTTCGATTCCAGCTCTGAGCGACAGAAACAATTTTCACGGCCCCACCTCTTTCGAGTCACTGACAATGCTCAAAGAGTATTTCCTGTCTAGAAAAAGCTTCTCAAACTTGGCCGTTCGGAGTCGGCGTAAAACTGTAGGTCCCTTCCACTCGTGAGAGAACAATGGCACGCACAACACGAGTGGTTGCTAAGAAGCTAGGCCCTGGCCCTCTACGGGCGGTAGCGCCACCCATATTATATATTATAATTAAGTTTTCGCTTTGTAAACGATATCTTCATCTTAATATTAATAAGGGGCATGATCATCAAATTATAAAATTAATTAATCACATTTCGATCAACACAAACATGTCTCGGTAATATGCGACTCGGATAACTGTTGCAGCTACGGCCGGGTGTGGGTGCGGGTGGTTGACTCGAGCTGCACAGAAAACAAAAATCAGCCTATCCTTGGTTATAGGAGTCCCAGGTTCGAATCCCAGTAAAGTAAAAGCTTGTATGATTTTATCTGGTTTTCAAATTGTCATCCAATCAATATTTGCCTTTTTTAATGGCACTGAGTATCCCAATGGACCAACAATGGTCTGAGTGAATGAGAAGGTCAGTAGTCGATATCCTGCAATCACAGAATGTTCGGTGAGCGCGTATCCAAATTATTTCTATCAACATTGTCAACATGTCATCAGAAACGCAGCAACTATTGAGCTAGATTTTAACCGACCACT
Organism: Eristalis arbustorum; assembly: GCA_916610145.1. NCBI lineage: Eukaryota > Metazoa > Arthropoda > Insecta > Diptera > Syrphidae > Eristalis > Eristalis arbustorum. The sequence goes on along the minus strand of OU744316.1, from coordinate 86,383,069 downwards.
ACGTGCTCGTCTGCTTCTCGACAAAAATAACAACCCACCTCTTCGAGTCATCATATTTCTGCCAATAAAATAAAAACGATTCTAAAACTTTCCGCTCGGAGCCTTTATTGAGACTACAATTTTTGAAGATCTATGTGTTCTATTAGTGAAATGTTTAAATCTACCATGCCTTACTTACCTACTTAAGGTGGCTTTCAAGTCCGCGGTATCCAACCTGGCTCCCAGTCCAAGTTGAGCGTTCAGCTAGATCGATCTTTAACTACATGGTTTGACTTTCGCACGCATAGTTGATTGATTGCATGCGCCACCTGAGTCGTGGTCTTCCTCTAAGGCGCGGTCCCACGGGGGTGGATTCGTCTTTACGGGCCGGAGCATTTGTTTCCATCCGTTCTACATGACCTAGCCATCTCAATTGTGGGCTCTCCACTCTTCCATCTCCTCCACGATCCATGGATGGTGACATGCACACGGGACCCAAAATCTAACAAAAAATATTTTCCTCTCGAAGCAACCAAGAGCAGCTTCGTCCACTCTTGACAAGATCCATGCCTGTGTTGGGACGATTAAGGTTTTATAGAGAGTTAATTTGTTATTTAATATTTTATTCCCCGTTTGATTTCTACGATTCTCCGTGTCGTTGTCTGAATTGATAGCGGCTACTAGTTAGACAAAAGTTTGACTGCCTCAATGTTATATCTGTCATTTGTGACGCTCTGCCCGAGACGTCGGTGTTGGGTGTCCATCCGTGTTGACAGCATATATTTCTTCTTGCTATCTTTTACTGCTAAACCCATCTTCGCGGCCTCCGTCGCTATGTTATGAGTTGCCATTGACATTGAGCTGTGTTCTTCCTATTGCGTCAATATCGTCGGCATATGCAAGTAGTTGGATGAATTTCTGAAAGACTGTTTCTCTGCTGTTGGCGTAAACGGCTGGAGACACAGTTGGTTGAATGCCTATCCTTGGTTATAGGAGTCCCAGGTTCGAATCCCAGTAAAGTAAAAGTTTGTATGATTTTATCTGGTTTTCAAATTGTCATCCAATCAATATTTGCCTTTGTTAATGGCACTGAGTATCCCAATGGACCAACAATGGTCTGAGTGTGTTGACAATTTCGCTGGCAGCCCAATAGCCTAACCTAACCAAACCTGCTATAGGTGTGTGAGTTTTTGATAATTTTTTTTCATAAATGATGATGATGAGAGCTGGCATAACAGTTCGTCGTGTAGTCATGTCTAAATATTTGTGTGACTTCCAAGGTCTCGATTAGGTCCTTACCGACCTTAGTGGAGTAGCGTGCATTCTCAATTGTCGTCCTACACAAACGGATGAGGGAAGCCAAAAGTAGACCATGCTCTGTATAGTTCGTCTCTACAGATGCTGTCATACTTCATCTTACTCTTCTTCTTCTTCATTGTTTGGGGCTACAGTCCGTGACGGACTTGCGCCTTAACGAACAAGCCTCTCCAGCCAGCATTGTCTTTCGTCAGGTACCTCCAGCTGCGCACACCAATTTGGTTGAGATCCTTTTCCACTTGTAGACAATGTCCTTGACTACTTCAAGGATTCTGGTGCTATAACACGCGGGCTTAAACTTGATGAAAAGGTGATGGGTATTGAAATTTAATTTTTGACGTAGCGTGAATATTTGGTCGATAGCATGGACTGACCAGGTTGTTGACGAATGCCTTATAGGCGGTTTATAGGCGATGCTGGGTCTCCTTTTTTTATGGCTTGAGAAAACAACGCTGATGTGGCATTCATTGGGCTTGTTTATCTCCCACCACAGTTTGACAGATGAGTTGATAAACGCTCTTTAGAAAATTATGGCTTGCTGCTTTGAATATTTCGGTCACTAGGCTCCAGCACCCTTGTTGGATTTCCGTCAAGATATGGCAATCACATCCACCGGGTCGAGTGGACGGAATCGTTGATCTTCTGCGTGTCTTTCAATCGGATGGAATGGTTCGAATAGACACCTTTTACTACCCCAAATCCAAAATCGATCACACATTTTAATTCATCCCTTACATGCCATATACCGCTGTTTAAAATTAAATATATTGCGTGCTTCATGCATTCAAGGATGTCAATGTACCCAATCGTAAATTAGTGTCGATTTGAATAGAGGCAAACATCCAATAAACAATGAATGGCTAGAGTCGCCATTTGCATCCAATGGCTTGTTTGCAGTATCAGTAGTGACTAACTTTGAAGCAAATCGGAAAATAATGGTGGATTTATAATTATTTGTGGCTTAAAGCTTTTTTTTTATAGGAAATGCCTGCACTGTGACCATTTTGCACTTTTTATAGGAGAAAGTTTACGAAAATATACACATTTTCGGGTGTATTTATAATTTTGCAACAGAGTGTATCCTCACTAATTGATAGAATTTTTAGAGAAAAAAAAAGTAAGAACCCACCATAGTTTACAAGAAAAATTAAATTAAAATAAATAAAAACATTGTATATTGCGAGAACGAATTTCTATACAAAAACAAAACAAAAAACAAACATTCCGAAGGCTATGACAACCGGTTTACGATTAAGCTCGAAAAACAAAAAAAAACACCCCTCTTCCTAAGAAAAAAAAAACACAAAACCCCTTACAAGGACACGCAATACTTGTTTTCGTTTTTGTTCACTTAACTTAAGACGAAAACGAAAAGTTATATGAAAACCAAAGTTGTGATCTTTTTTGTAGTAGGCTATACGATAATCTATTTGTGAGAAGGATAAAACAAAAACAAAATGCAACCTTAGCAAACCATACAAGGTAAGGAATCTGTACATTTTACGAAGCAACACACACCGAAGAAAAACAAAAAAGGAATTGTTTAAGGGTAGTGTTGGTTTTTTTTCGCTGTTGTTGTTGTTGTTTAGCAATAAGTGTAAACATTTAGTGAAACATTTATATTTTAGTAGTGTTTACATGACATACTCATACAATACGCACAAATTGGATAAACAAAAATTATTATATGTGTTAGGACAGGTAGTTGATTACAAATTGTTCAAGTTATGCAACCTAGTGGTAGACAAACAAGAAAAACAAAATAATTAGTAAGTTAAGAAAAAGACAAAAATGTGAACGATGAATATAGTATTTAACGTAGATTGACAAAGTTTTTTTTCAGATTAAGTGTCGAATTGCAATATAACGAGTTCATTTTTAGAGGTTATCCCCGTTAACACATAACACAAAGTGCTTGTTTAATGCGTTAAATTGTTTAAAGCTGAATTTTGAAAATAATGAAGACGAAGGGTGTGTATGAAGGCCAAGGTCTAAGAGTTCGTTATTTCCACAGGAGTGCCTATGGGAGGAGCTAATACCACTCGAAGGTTGATAATTCTTAAAGCGTTGTTGCTTTTTAATGCTTTTGTATTCAGTCCGGCGATGAACTATCGCCGTTGTCGTTTTACCAGAGGGTGAGCGCTCCAACGACGCACAGTGACCCCAAAACATGATAAGGCCTCTAGTAAGGCCACGACACCTGCTTATGGATTCTAAAAATTTTGTTCACTAAAACGATAAGTGGACAGGGGCAGGTGCGAAGTTGTGGGTGGTATGTAAATTTTTTCCGTTTTTGTTTTCATTGGTTCTCAATATGTAGTATTTCGTTAAACGTTTTTTTTTTAAATTTGCGCGTGCTCAAGTTGTTGTTAATATTCTTTATTGTCCGGGATCAAGACACATCACGGGCCGAAGGTATAGCGAGAGAGAGGAAGATACCTCCTCTCCTTGTGCACATTGGTCTTAAATATCTATTATAGTCTATGGGAAATATTGGCCTGGGAAGAGCATTCCGTATTCGTGTAGGGCGGCTGAAACGAGTCTTTAAATTTTGCTGTGCGTCCGGAAACGGGGTTAAGGGCAAACTCATGGGCATTCCTGGCGAGACGTGTATTGCGGGTGAATTCAAGGAGAGGATGAATGCAGTTGGCTAGCTCACTTGAGAATCGTTTGTTGAAATAGCGATAAAATTAATCGATATTCGAGTGAGTCTTTGTTGTATTCTATAACTGTGATCGCTTGCATTTGTATTCTATCTAGTAGTAGGTGCAGGATGGTATTGGAGGTACCACACCAGATAAGAGGGTTGTACTCGCAGAGGTTTATAGCTAACAAGAGGGGAGCTATTCTTCCAGATCGCTATACGTGACTCTTGGTCACAGCCGTCAAATTCTTTCGGTTCCAGGCTTCATTATAAATAAAGAAGTTATATGGACACACTCATCTGGTTAGACTCGTCTTCTTGTGGAAACGCACTTTCCAGGGTGCACACAAACATCTGACATGATCTTAACTTCTTCTTTGTGTGGCGCTACAGTCCGGGGTGGACCTGGGTCTCAACCAACATGCCTCTCCAACTAGCGCGATCCCTGGCTAGCTGTCTCCAGTTTCGCACACCAAGTTGGTTGAGGTCCTTCTCCACTTGGATGCACCACCTTAAACGCGGACGTCCTCTGTTGCGTTGCCCGACAGGTTCGGATTCGAAGATTCTTCGGGCCGGCGCTGTGGTGCCCATACGCTCTACATGACCTAGCCACCGTAGGCGTTGGATCCGTAGACGCCTACCTAGGCTCATGTCGCTGTACAGCCCGTACAGTTCGTGATTGAATCTTCTCCTCCAGAACCCGTCAACACAAACAGGACCAAAGATCGTGCGTGGAACTTTTCTCTCAAAGAGACCAAGGACTTCTTCATCCGCTTTCGAGATTGTCTATGCCTCCGCGCCGTATAGCCGGACTGCGATGATCAGTGTCTTGTATAGAGTCAACTTGATTCTTCTACTGAGGGCTCTATTACTCAATTGCCTCTTGAGCCCAAAGAAACAGCGGTTGGCAAGAGTTATCCTACGCTTGATCTCGGTACTGATGTTATTTGTACAATTTACTCCGGAGCCGAGGCCCATTGTGACGCTCTGTCCACGACGTCGATGTTGTATGTCCTTTTTTGAGGACAGCATATACTTCGTTTTGCCCTCATTCACCGCCAGACCCATTTTAACCGCTTCCGTCTCAATGTAAGCAAAAGCCTCACTGAGGACTAGCTGAGATCTGCCAATCACGTCAATGTCATCGGCGTATGCTAACAATTGCACGGACTTCTGGAAGATCGTGCCTCTAGTGTTGGCCTGTGAGTTTCGCACGATCTTCTCCAACACGATGTTGAAGAAGTCACATGACAGCGCGTCGCCTTGCCTTAAACCTTTTTTGACATTGAAGGTCTCGGTGAGTTCGTTACCGACCTTGATGGAGCAGCGAGAGTTCTCCATCGTCATCCTGCACAATCGGACGAGTTTGGCAGGAATGTCAAAACTAGACATGGCGTTGTATAGCTCGTCTCTATGCACACTGTCATATGCGGCCTTAAAGTCGACAAATAGGTGGTGGGTGTCGATCTGCATCTCTTGGGTTTTTTCGAGGATCTGCCGTAATGTGAAAATTTGATCGATAGTGGACTTCCCAGGCCTGAAACCGCACTGATAAGGACCTATCAGGTTGTTGACGAATGGTTTCAGGCGCTCACACAGAACGGCAGAAGATTTTGTAGCCGATGTTAAGGAGGCTTATCCCCCGATAGTTTGCGCAGTCAAAGGGGTCTCCTTTCTTGTGGATCGGGCAAAGTACCAATTAGCATATAATATATACATATATGGATTCGTAAGAATTTCTCATAATATGTTATATTCATGAATGATAAAACTTTTAATAACATCTAGCATTTGGTTTATTTATTATATTCACGAACAGAGTCCCCAAAACTATTCACGAATTTGACGGATATTCATGAATGATTTTGTTTATGTGGGGAATTCACGAATTTTTACTTTAGTGGGGGTAAATATGCACGACTCAGCCGCCATTTTCGTGGTTTACTTGATATGAGAGCGTAAAAAGGAGACAGTGTGCGTTGGCTCATGAATAACTGTCATGCATTCATGAATATCCGTCAAAAAGTAGGGGAAAATCCGTCAAATTCTTCGATGGACTAGGAGGCAAACAGCTGTGAAGTCGGCTATCTCTCTAGTACTTTATTTCTGGAAGTGTGTGGCCACGTATCAATTCAGTTGACAGCTCAGTTTACAATCGAATTGAATCGTGTGTGGGCTGCTTAACAACTTGTACGACATTGGCGGTTCATACTCCCTTCAAATATTTCATTGTTGTTTGTTTTTCATGCCACACAAAAGTTTCTTAGCAAGCCTTACAAAATTCAGCAAAGCTTTGTCTTCAAAAACAAAAAAATATAAACTCAACATATGTTTAAGAGAGTATGCATATATATATTTAACTTAATTGAATCGTCAAAACGGCTGTTACCTTAACATCTTACAAAAAAGAAAACAAAAACAAAGCACAAAGCGAGGCAGCAATACGCCCTCGACATTAGCAAGCTTCAATGCGTTTAAACAAAGCAATTGTTCATTAGAAAGAAATTGTTTTTATATTTCATAATTGTACAAATTATTGCTTAGTAATAATTGTTTGTTGCATTTTATTGTAAATAACCGAATGAGGTGAAATGATTTAAGAAAAAAAAAATCACATAAATGTCGAGAAAAAGAAAGATAGAAAGAACAAGAAAATATTATTATTAGATTAAAATGCTATTGTTAACATTTTTAGGCACGCATGCACACGAGAGATACAAATCGAAAGCAAAAACACAAAAAAAAAGATACGCATAAATATTGAAGCGCTAGAGGAAGATTTAAAAGCAAATAGAAAGTATTTAAAAATAGAAATGTTGAAGTGAAATTGAAAGACACGCTATGTAGTTATGTTATAAATTTTTAGCAGAAAACCAAACAAAAAAAAACGAGGAAAGTAAAAACAACAAAATAATGTGAAGCATAGAATATAAAAGTGATAATAAAAAACAATAAAATTGACAAACATACAACAGATGAGTGTTTCATTGTGTGGTAGAAATTTATCGATGCGTGGTGATGGTCGGGTGAGCGGGTGTTGGAGAATCCATCGACAGTCTCTGCCATAAGGTTAGGTTACAGTGGCTGACCATACCAGTGCGGCTTGCTTCCCGGCAAATCGTCTATAGACCAAATCTTCACACTAAGGCAGATCCTGGAGAATAGCAGCGAGTTTCAAATCGATACTCACCATCTTTTCATCGATTTTAAAGCCGCATACGACAGCATTCATCGCAAAGAGCTATTCGAAGCGATGGCCGAATTCGGGATCCCGGGAAAACTGATCCGGTTGTGTCGCACCACGCCAACACATACGCGATGCACCGTGGAGTTCGGTTCAAAAACCTCGGATCCGTTCGAAACCTGCACCGGATTTCGGCAAGGAGATGCGCTGTCGTGTGATTTCTTCAATCTGGTACTGGAGAAGATAGTGCGGCGGGCAAAAGTCAACACAGAAGGCACTATCTTCTACAAGTCAGTCCAGCTGTTGGGATACGCTGATGACATCGACATTATCGCGCGGTCCCAACGCGCCGTAGTGGAAGCTTTCAGGGCAATTGAGGAACAGGCGAAACGAGCTGGTCTAAAGGTAAAAAAGGACAAGACAAAATATATGCTGTCGAGCAAAAAACGATCCGCCGCACACCACCTAGGCCAAAACGTTACAGTCGACAACTACAATTTCGAGGTAGTAAAAGAGTTTGTCTACTTCGGGGCAAATGTAAACTCCACGAATGACATCGTAGTGGAGATCCGACGTAGAATCGCCCTTGGCAACCAATGCTACTTCGGTCTGTCAAAACAACTGGGCTCGAAACTCCTGACTCGTAGGACCAAAGTCAGGCTCTACAAAACTCTTATCCTGCCAGTCCTACTTTATGGAGCCGAAAGCTGGACATTAAGTAAGGCTGCAGAGCTGATTCTTGGTGCCTTCGAAAGAAAAATTCTACGTCGGATCTATGGTCCCGTCCTCGAGGAAGGCGAATGGAGGAGAAGACACAACCGCGAACTCTACGAGCTGTACAAGGATGCGGATGTAGTCGGAAGGCAAAAATCCTACACTGGCTCGGCCATATCGAGCGAATGGACAACAACGCTCCAGCAAAGAGGGTCTTCGAATCCGAGCCTCCTGGTTCGAGAAGGAGAGGAAGACCGAACCTCCGCTACAGAGACCAAGTCATCGCGGATGTAAGACAGCTTGGCCTTGATGACTGGAAGCAGCGTGCCCAGGACCGTCACCGATGGAAGGCTGCAATTGCTCAGGCTCAGACCCCTCATGGTTCGTTTGCCTGATAAGTAAGTAAGTAAGTACTATCATCCGCAGCAGAGTTTTGCCACTTTGGAGAAGTACTTCTCATAATAATATGAGTGGCGCTACAGCCCGTAGAGGGCCAGGGCCTAGCTTCTCAGCAACCACTTATGTTGTGCGTGCTATTGTTCTCTCACGAGTGGAAGGGACCTACAGTTTTACGCCGACTCCGAACGGCTTTGTTTGAGAAGCTTTTTCTAGACAGGCAATACTCTTTGAGCATTTTCAGTGACTCGAAAGAGGTGGGGTCGTGAAATTGTTTTCGTCGCTCAGAGCTGGAATCGAACCTAGGACGTCAAGGTTTGGGTCAACGCACATATCTACAACGTCACGGGCCACAGTACTTCTCATACTCATACATACTTTTCATTAACTAGTTCCACTTCACTCTTGACAGCAACAAGGGGTGGATGGAAACATGGGATTACTTGTGATGGGTTGAATTCGGCCCCTTTCCTAGCAAGGGCATCTGCTACCTCACTGCCGGTTATGCCCCTAGGACCTGCGACCCAGAATAGTGTAATCAAATGCTGCGTGCCAAGAACCTTGAGCTGGTCGCGGCAAATTGCTTGATTAAGTTTCTTAAAACTATGTACCAGGTATACCGGTATGAACTGAGCGTCAAGATACAAATGTCTCGTTTGTTGCGAACGAGCCCTTATTTGTTTTTTGTTTGTTTGCTATGACATCTGTGAAAAATATTTAGTATACATCAAGTCATTGAACAGACAAAATCATATTTTTTCATCGTGTTAAAAATGTCGAATTTTGTACCAGAAAGTGATTTTTTTTTTTTTTTGTTTTAAACAGCTCAACGTTATAAATAAGTCTTACATGAAGTATACTATTGCACAATTTACAGAGATTTGGTTAGAATAACCTTACTACTGACAATCTATAAACTTATTTCCAATCTATATATGACACTTTTTAATTTGTAGGAGAGGAAATGCTGTTGATAAAAACCTCTATTCAACTTACTTACATAATAGGTAAATAATAATACAATTACAAAAATATGTGGAGTTACAAAATAAAAGAAGGGGGGAGGGGGTGGCGTTATTTCCCGATTTCAAGTTTTATGTACAAAAATGTAAACAAAAAGAAGTATTAGGTACACTGTGATTGAATAAATAAATTAGTATATAAATAAATATAAAATATATATAAATGTAGAAAAATAAATAAATAGATATATAAATAAAATATAAATGATAAATAAATAAATATATATAAACAAACAAATAAATAAATAAATAAATATAGAAATAAATAAATAGTAAATAAATAAATAAATATATTAATAAATAAATTGTAAATAAATAGATGAATATGTAGATAGATAAATTAAATAATTCGAACTTAACTAAACAAATACAACATACATTATGTTTCGCTTAGTAAACTTGAAATCAAGTGGTTGTCGGATTGGTTACAAGACCATTTATATCGTTCATACAACTTACTTAGTCTAGTATGAACTTTTTCAATATTTGACATTTTATGTAACTCATCTGTAGAAAAATACCATGGCAAGTTAAGCATCATTTTGAGTAACTTATTCTGTGCAACTTGTAGTTTGCATATATGGGTTTTAGCACATTGGCCCCATACTGGAGAACCGTAAAAAATGATTGGTTGGAAAACTGTTTTGAAGATGGCAAGCTTATTAGTATTGCTTAATTTGGATTTACGATTTATGAAAGAATATAGCATTCTTATTGCTAAGTTGACTTTTTTAATTGTACTCTGAATATGAATATTGAAGGTTAGTGTCTTATCGAGATGCACCCCAAGGTACTTAGCACTTGATTTCCAATCTGTTTCAATGTTATTTATAGTGATTTTGTTGCTTGGTAAGAAGCAGGCTTTCCTTTTCCTGGTAAAAAAGGCAGTCTGGGTCTTTGAAGCATTTAATTTAATTTTCCATTTACTACAGTATTTTTCTACATCATTTGCACCTGATTGCAATTTGGTTACTACGTTACAACCCAACGAATCGGACGCAAAGATGCATGTGTCGTCTGCAAACATAGCGACCTCATAAATATTTGATAGCGGAAAATCGTGAGTGAAAATGTTGTACAGTATGGGAGCAAGTACTGAACCTTGGGGTACGCCTGCCTTGATTGGAAAAGCTTGCGATAAACAGTTGTTTACGGAAAAATATGAAATTACGGTCCGTTATAAAGGACTGGACTATTTCGACCAAGTAGATTGGAAAATTTAGGTTTAGAAGTTTGTACAGCAAACCATCGTGCCATACCGTATCAAAGGCCTTTTCTACATCCAGAAGAACCATACCCGTACTTTTACCAACCTCAAAATTAGCTTTTATGGTCTTAGTAACGCGGTTAATTTGATGCACTGCGGAATGGTGTGTCCTGAAACCAAATTGTTGAGGGGGAATTATGTTGCGTGCGTCGAGATGGATTAGTAATTTTTGTTTGATAATTTTTTCAAAACATTTGCTTATTGCACTTAGTAAGCTTATGGGACGGTAACTCCTGGTTTCGCATGGGTCTTTTCCTGGTTTTAGAATGGGTATAATTTTTGACGTTTTCCATTCTCGAGGAAAGTAACCTATTTTAAGACAACTGTTGAAAAGTTTTTGTAAGAATCTAATGCCGCATGATGGGAGGTTCTTGAGAAACATATTTTTTATCCCATCCAAGCCAGGGGACTTTGTGTTTTTTAAATTTCTTATGGCAGCTTTTAGATCTTCGGTTGATATGAGATGGTTGTCATCAAAAGTTGAGCCTTGGTTATTAATATAAGCTATGGCCTGTTGTACTGAACTTTCCTCGCTACTGATTATGTTATTTGCAACAGAATGATTGGTATAGAAAACCTCAGCCAAAGCATTCGACTTTTCGTCGTTGGAAACTAGTATCGAATTTTGTTCCAGAAAGTGATGATTTGCGGAAAGCATTCATTTTTTGTTTTTATTTGAAGAAAGTGCTGCAGAGTCGCATCGAATGCTTGTCGAGGCATATGGTGATCATGCTCTATCAGAAGCAACATGTAAAAGATGGTTTCAACGGTTCAGAAATAATGATTTTGATGTGAGAAATGAAGAACGTGGAAGACCACCAAAAATGTTTGAAGACGCCGAATTGCAAACGATATTGGATGGGAATGACACTTTGAGTCAAAAGCAAATGCCAGGAATATTAAATGTTGCACAACAAACAATTTCTGACAGTTTCAAAGCTATGGGAAAGATCCAAAAGTGTGGAAAATGGGTGAAGCCACATGAATTGAATGAAAGACAGAAAAAAGACGGAGAACCGAAAAAACACTTGTGAAATTTTGCTTCAAAGACACGTAAGAAAATCGGTTTTGCATCGGATTGTTACTGGCGATGAAAAATGGATTTGTCTTAAGAATCCTAAACGGAAAAAATCATGGGTTAATCCGGGACAACCATCAACATCGACCTCAAAACCAGATCGATTCGGCAAGAAGACACTGCTGTGTGTTTGGTGGGACCAGAAAGGTGTGGTGTGCCACGAGCTCCTAAAACCTGGTGAAACCGTTAATACTGATCGCTACCGACAACAAATGATCAATTTGAACCATGCACTGATCGAGAGACGACCAGAATTGGCCAGAAGACACGGCAAGGTAATTTTGCTCCATGACAATGCACCTGCACACAAAGCAAAACCGGTTCAGGATACCATCAAAACAAACAGGACAAAGCTGTTGATTGCTCTCAACTTGGCGATATGCCATCAGCGATCGCTCTGAATGCGCAGGTCAAGTTGACATACAGCCTCCTAGTGGCGCCCTCTGGATAGCCTCTGCAGCAACCGCTTGAAGCTGAACTGATGTATGCAGCGGCCACTTGTCCAGGGGCTTAACAGACTAAGAAGGATGGTCGGTAACTCAACACCTTGATTGTTGATGAGAAGTAGTGGAAGACTTTGATTACCAAGGCCAAGCAGAAGCAATGACCCCACCACGGAGATAAAACAGAGGATCACGATTGCTAATCGAATAAAACCTCTCTCGAAGCACTAAGATATCCCTTGATGGTCCAATCCAAGCCATGTTCTGGCGCAGATGCATGGACAAGCATGGCAACTGAAAGCAACATCATTATTAGTCAGTTTGTAAAGCTGACAATCCTTAAGATCCCCATGTGCGCCATCATTTATTTTAGCCGGCGTTATAACAACAACACGTCGCTTCGCCAGCGGCAACCAAATATCGGGCTCATCATAGTTGTCTGCTGATTCACCGCAATCTCTGCCATTTTGCGATGACCTCTAAGCTCTCGAATCTGCTCAGAGATCAGCGAACGGTTTTGTTTGAACCAACGTGCTGCTTGCAAATAGAATCACGTTGGCCCAGGCACGAAGCCCCTCACAAGACGTCTCGTCATCGCTGTTTTCAAAACACTTAGCCGCAACATTGGCTCGGTCAAACAACCGCCGCCGATAAGGCTTATCGCCCAACCTAAGCTAGTTCCTAATCTCCGCTGTTCAAGGTCACGAGGCACAACCGCGAATACCGCACGAGATAATGCAATTTTTGCGTGCTCTACTTTCGAGCCAGATCGGAGCGCCGGACTGTTTTGCAAGCCAACTAGTGTTTGTCATCGGACCGTACTGGACGCACACGAGATGATGTGTAACGCGCGAGTGATTATCAGGTGTTGCCTCTTGCTGGCGCTCGCCGCGGCGAAGGCTGCAGCGTCCGCTGAGGCGGTGAACTTCTCGCGGGCATATCAGGAGCACCTGCAGGTGATGACGTCAGTGGTGGACGAGTTCTTCGATCCCTGCGAGGACTTCTTTCAGCACGCGTGCGGAAACTACGACACGCAGGCGGCACCGTTGGCGCCGTTCCTCTACAACCAGGAGGCGATGGTGCGGTTCTTCGAGGACAACCGCAGGAACTTCAGCACCCGCGGCGGCATGCTGCTGGACGATCTGTACGAGTCGTGCAAGCGACGGAAGCGAGACGTGTCGCAGTGGAAGCACGCCGACTTCCTGGCGCAGTTCGCCCGGTGGCCCTTTCTGCACTACCAGTGGACGGAGGCGAACATCGAGGCGTCATGGCCGCGCCTCGCAGCACAACTGGTGGCAAGAGGAGTGCCAGTGTTCTTTGAAATCTTTTTCGCCAAGGACACGATTTACGTGAGCCCGGCGCACATCTCCTGCCCGCCTTCTCAGGCGGCCATCAAGGCGACCATCATGAGCCCGGCGACGAGTGTGATGAGCGAGCAGGTCGCGGACATCATCTCCTCGGAACTGCTGTTCCTCTGCAAGGAGCTGACCGGCGAGTGGGTCTCGTCGGTGGAAGTGCCCGAGCCCACTGGGGACGCCGACGAAACGCACGAATTTTTCAACGAGCTCTTTCAGGTGCTCGGCTTCACGCTGGAGGAGATCGAGCAGTCGCGGAAGATTCCGATCAAGAGCGACCGCTTGGAGAAGATCCTCGCGGTGGTGCGCCGCACCGAGACCCGGCAGGTGGTGAACTTCCTTATTTGGAAGATGATCCAGGCGCTCGACTACGACGACTGCTTCCGGCTGACGGAGGAGTTCGAGCCGCTGCTGCTCGCCGAGTACTGGACCTGGGGCGCGTTCAAGCCGAAGATAGCAAAGGACGTGGCCTTCGCAGGCTTCCTCTACCAAACGACGAGATACCAGAAGCGGCGCAAGGACCGACTGGCCTCCGAGGACTGGACCGCGTTTCTGGACAAGAAGGCCGTCCGCAAGAAGGACTTCAACATCGATCGGGCGATCAGGACGTACGCCAAACGGAACCTGTCACCGCAAGCCATCGCCGATGACTACGCCGGCGTGGAGACGTTGAGTGAGACCTTCCACAAGAACTACTTCGCCATGAAAGCCCGACAGCTGCGGCTCTCGTTCGCGCACGACAACTTTGTGGACAAAGAGGACACCAATCACCCGTCGTACCTGCTCAAGAAATTCCTCAACTTCGCCATCATCACCAAGCGACTGCCGCTGTTTCACTACTTCTCCACGGAGGGCTTTGATTTGTGGCGCAACTCGGGGCTGTTCGCGTCCACAGATGATCTGTACGCCGCCGTTGACTGCCTGGACCGACAGACGGAGCTGTACCTCGGCGAGTATCCAACCTTCTCGAGCTTGTCCTCCGAGCAAATGGACGAAGTTCTGACGTTTTATCGAACGTTCCATGAGTCGCTCTACGATTACCTCTTCTGGCTGGAGGGCGAGGAGTTCGCTTCGACCGAAGACTACGAGCTGCACCGGTTCGGTTTGACCTCCAGCCGGGTGATGTTCTATTCCGTGGCGCAGCTCTATTGCGGACGTGATGATACACGCTACTCGACGCTGATCAACCGGAGTTTCATGAACTCGATGGAGTTTCAGGACGCGTTCGAGTGCGAAGTGGAGGCGCCAATGAATCCAACTGCGAAGTGTATGTGTAAGGAGTGTTAATTGGGATGGAATAAAGAAAAGAAAATTGTTTTGGGGGGAAATCAAACATTGCCGGAAATATTGTCTTTTTATGTCACCACTGACTTGTGCTTGTTCGCCTTCACTACATCTGTCGCTTGGTTAACACCGGGAAAATCCACGTTCACCACTGCTTAGGTGCTGTACTGACGAAGTGGCGACTGAATTTTTCAACTTAAAGATAGCGCTGTTGACCTTCAGTCTAGCGTTCTCGTGCAATTGGTAATGGTGTTGTTACAGGAGAAATTAATTTCTTGGCTGCTAATAATACTTGAAACAGGACTTAACTGTTATGGAGAAAAGGAGAGGGTATAATGCAGAAAATCCCATAAGATCGACGGCAATGGAGCCCACACATCTTTCGGTAAGTTTCGTTAAGTTTGGGAAAATAAAGTGCACAATGTTGATGATACTGAGTTGAAATTCGTAAGTATTGACGAATTGGTGAATCGATGTTAATTTTTTTTTTTATAATTTGAGCATGCTCAAGGGGTTATTAATACCCTTAGTTGTCCGGGGTCAAGACACAGCACGTGCCGAAGCTATAGAGGGAGAGAGAGATAGGAGGTACCTGTGCACATTGGTCTTAAACATCTGCGTATTGTAATCCGAGCTGGGAAGAGCATTCCATATTCGTGTAGTGCGGCTAAAAAACGAGTCTATAAATTTCACTGTGCGTCCGAAAGCAGGCTTAAGGGTAAACTGATGAGCATTCCTGGCGAGACGTGTATTGCGGGTGAATTCAAGGAGAGGAGGAATGCAGTTGGCTAGCTCACTTGAGCATTGTTTGTTAAAATAACGATAAAATACGGACAAAGAAGACACGGTTCGTCGATGTTCAAGCGAGTCTAATGAGCCCGCGATATCGTTGTCTCCCATAAGTTTTATCCCTCGCTTTTGGATTCTATCTAGTATTTGCAGGGTGGTCTTGGGGCACCAGACCAGATATGAGCGTTATACTCAAGCTTGGGCCGAATATACGTCTTATAAAAAGATTAAAACCAAATCAGAGGGGGTGAAGTATTTCTTGCATCGATTAAGGAAACCTAAACATTTCGCAGCATTTTTGGCGACCTCGAATATGTGATCGTTCCAACTAAGTGTTGTGTTGATGCAAATACCGAGGATGGAAAGTTTTCCGGTTTCGTCGATACAAGCGCCATTCATGGATAATGGCTGATTATCAGGGGTTCGCTTTAGAGACAGCAGACAGCATTGAGTTTGGAGGCATTGAATTCCACTCAGTTGTGCTTACCCCAGTTAATTATGCTGTCCAGATCAGAATTCAATGTGCTTGACATACGCTGTCGGTCTAATACTACGTCCGAAGGGCAGGGTCGTGAATTTTGGAACGAATATGAAAAGCTGAGGGTGCTGTCATCAACGAAGGAGTGGATTGGATTAGAAGTGGCAGACAGGAGATCATTTATAAAAATGAGAAAGAGTGTCGGAGACAGAACAGAGCCTTGGGGGACACCAGCATTTATTTTGTGGATATCAGACTTGAACCCATCCAAAACAACTAGGATTGAACGGTTCGAAAGGTAGTTTCTAATCCATAGAAGCAGAGATTCATGAACACCATAAGCACGCATTTTCGACAAGAGAGCTTGACGCCAAACTCTGTCAAATGCTTTAGAAATATCAAGCGCAACTATCTTGCTTTCGCCTGCATTGTGCAAAGATTGGTTCCACTTTTCGGTGAGATAAGCTATCAAATCACCAGTGGACCTGTTGCTGCGGAAGCCATACTGTCGGTCATTAAGAAGCTTCCGCGATTCAAGATATTTCATAAGCTGACGATATATCAGCGTTTCCATGACCTTAGAAAGAAGGGACGTAAGTGCTATGGGTCGGTACGAGGTGGGTGACGAAGATTCGCCCTTTTAGGGACGGGCTGGACAAATGCTGTTTTCCATCTACTCGGAAAGAGACCTGAAGAGTAGGATAGATGAAAAAGCTTACGCAGTAGTTTTGCCATATATATATACAAACGTTGAATAAATAATTAAATTTAATAAATAATATAAATATATAGATAAATATTTTAACGAATAAATAGATAGACATATAAATACAAGTAAAAAAAAACAAAAATAGACATCAGTCTTCTCGGTTATAGTTATTATTAAGTTCATTAACTAAAGGATTATCAGATAGATCACATCGGCCCATAAATCTTTCGGTAAGTGCATGTATCCTAACAGAAATCAATTCAACATTAGCTTTACTGTGTAAGTCACGCGTAGAGTGATGCCAGGGAAGGTTAAGCATCATTTTAAGTATTTTGTTTTGTTGTGTTTGCAATCTTTTTATGTGACACTTAGCACAATCACCCCACACTTGACAACCGTACAATAATATTGCCTGAAAAATAACCTTGTGTAAGAGGATTTTGTTGTCATTTGAAAGTACAGAATTTCTATTAATAAAAGGATACAACATTTTAATTGCAGTACCCGTTTTATAAAGAGTCTTGGAAATGTGTTCATTAAAAGTGAGTTTTTTATCTAGGTAAACGCCCAGATACTTCACCGACGTCTCCCATTGTATGTGTTTCCCATTTACTGTTAATTGGTTGGATGGAAGATAACAAGACTTTCTTTTTCGTGTGAAAAAGATAGCTTTTATCTTTTCCTCATTAACTTTAATTTTCCATTTGCTAAGGAATGGAATAACTATTTCCGCCGCATTTTTTAAATTTGTCTCAATATTAAGACCAAATTTATGCGACGAAAAAATCGCAGAATCATCAGCATACAGGGCGAAATTACATTCCGGTAAATGGGGAAAATCCGATAGGAAGATGTTAAACAGGATCGGTGCAAGGACTGATCCTTGAGGAACACCAGCATCTACATTACACAGACATGATTGACTATTGTTGATATGAACTTTGTAACATCTATCTGACAAAAAGCTCTGAACAATTTTACAAATATACAGTGGAAAATGGAATCGTATCATTTTATATAATAGGCCATTGTGCCATACAGTATCAAATGCCTTTTCAATATCCAGTATTAATAAGCCGGTGGATTTTCCTATATTACGATTAATTCTAATACTATTGCAAATTCTTAGTATTTGATGGTTCGTACTATGAAAGCG
This sequence comes from Eristalis arbustorum, assembly GCA_916610145.1. NCBI lineage: Eukaryota > Metazoa > Arthropoda > Insecta > Diptera > Syrphidae > Eristalis > Eristalis arbustorum. The sequence continues at coordinate 86,365,254 of OU744316.1, read as the reverse complement.
ACGAAAGCCGAATTGCTCATTGGGGAGTATATTTTCTTCATCAATGATTTTTAGTAATTTGTCCTTAATTACTTTTTCATATATTTTGCTTATGCTACTTAATAGACTTATAGGTCTGTAGCTAGTTGGTACATTCGGAGGTTTTCCTGCTTTTGGAACGGGTACTACTTTTGCTTCTTTCCAAGCAGTTGGAAAATATTGCATTTTTAAGCAGGCATTTTATTATGAATGCTAAAAATCTAGTGCCAACCTTAGGTAAGTTCTTCAAATAGATATTTCTTACCCCATCTAGACCACCAGTTTTCCTTACAATGAGATTATCTGTGAAGTGTTCTATCGCAGTCTCAGTAATGAACGCATTTTCTGGTGTTGTTGTTGTTGAGGCATTAAAGTCTTGTACCTCGTTCAGCACATATGCGTTAGTATTAGTGTCCCCTAGATGTAGGGAAACGCAATGATTTTGAGCAAAACTCTGGGAGAAAATATTTGCTTTGTCTAGATCAGTGTGGTATGTTGCAGCCATGCCTGTAAGACTGGGAATATTTCTATTTTTGTTTTTCGTAAATTTCACGATATTCCAGAAAGGCTTAGAAGATTTGTCCAGAGAGTTAATCTTACTATTCCACTCTTCATGGCGTTTTATTTGAATAAACTTCATAATAAGTTTGTTGAAGTGTTTTATCAGCCTCTGAGAGATAGGTTGTCTATATCTTTGCCAGTTTCTTCGGTGCATATTTCGCAAACGAATAAACTCCGGGGCCATCCGGGCCAGCGGGTCTGTGCACGTCGAGATCTTTAAGTACTCTTGCAACTGTACGAGTGCGGAAGTGAATTTGTCCCATGGTGAAACCAACGCTCTCGAGTACAGGTGGGGACAAATTACAATCTTGCAGTGTTGAGCTGGCTGCAAAATGCGCCGCAAGCAGATTGGCTTTGTCCAAAGAGCTGACAGCTGGGATGGGATCATTGTAAATGAGCGTGGGAATTGAGGACGAGGCGGAATTCTTTATGTTTTTCACAAATGACCAAAAGTTAAGTTTAAATTAAGATACGTACCTCAGATGCATTTCTGAAAGTGTATTGTGGCATGGAAATTCGCAGATATTGAAATTTTGAAACGTGGTTGTGAATAAAAAATACCTTAGAAGAATTTCATTAATTTGAAAATTAGATGGGAAGTCCACCATCGACCAAATATTCACACTTCGGCAGATAATGGAAAAGACTCAAGAGATGCAGATCGACACACACACCCTATTTGTCGGTTTCAAAGCCGCATATGACAGCGTGCATAGAGACGAGCTATACAGCGCCATGTCTAGTTTTGACATTGCTGCCAAGCTCGTCAGGTTTGCAGGATGACGATGAAGAACTCTCGCTCCATCAAGGTCGGTAAGAAACTCACCGAGACCTTCAACGTCAAAAAAGTTTTTAGACAAGGCGACGAGCTGTGATATGACTTATTTAACATCATACTTGAGAGGATAGTGCGAAACGTCAACACCAGATGCACAATCTTCCAAAAGTCTGTGCAACTGTTAGCACACGCCGATTACATTGACACAGTGAGCCGTCAATGAGGCGTTTGCCGGCATTGAAGCGGATGCTGCTAAAATGGCTCTAGCGGTAAACCAGGGCAAAACAAAGTACATGTTATCATCGCGAAAGGACGCACAACATCGACGTCTCGAAGAGAGCGTCACAATGGGCAGCAGAAACTTTGAGGTAGTCAAAGTCGTCGTCTACCTCGGCTCTAGACAATAACACCAGTACCGAAATCAAGCGCCGAATTACTCATGCCAATCGCCTGCCCTCTCTCGAAACACCAAGTTGACTTTATATAAAACTCTGATCATCCCTGTCCTGCTCTATGGCGCAGAGACATGGACGCTGTTGAAAGCGGAAGAAGAAGCTCTTGGTTGTTTTGAGAGAAAAGTTCTCCGAGCGATCTTTGGACCTGTTTGCGTTGATGGCATCTAGAGGAAAAGATTCAAACACGAACTTTACTGTACGTATAAGATTCTTCGGATCCAACGCTTAGGATGGCTAGGTAATGTAGAGCGGATGGACAGCACAGCTCCGGCCCGAAGAATCTTCGATACCGAGCCATTTGGCGCAACAGAGGACCTCGCGAAAGATCGCGGTGGCCTATGTCCACTCCGGACTGTAGCACAAATCAAAGAAGAAGAACATATGAAGCAAATAAAATCAGTATAGCTCTGCAAGAACCAATGAAATAATGGTCCGTTCTAAAGGACAAGAACACTAACATTCTCAATTCAACAATAATTGATGAACCTATCGTCGTAGCAATGATTGCGCTTTAAAAATATTGTGTTGCACTTTGTGGAGAGGATTGGTTTTCTTAGATTGATACATGAATCCCGCCAAGAAATACGAAATTGAAAGAACATTTTTTACCGCTTTTGTATACGAAAAATTGTATGGCTAAGTCGCAAGAAAGCTTCGAGAATTGAATAAAAAATTTGATTACGTGTCGAATATAAGCGCAATGCATAGCCTGGACCTGCCATGGGATAACAAAAAAAGACAGGTCATTAATTGGTAATATACAGAGCGCAATACATTTGGTCTCGTTCGCATTTGCATGTGTCAAATTCTCGCCATATGGCTGATGACGGTGACAGACAAATTACACAATCAATTACATCTGTGACATTATTAAAGAGATGTCTTCGCAAACACCAAATATAATTATCTGTGGAGATTTTAATTTAAACTTACTTAATATGACACCAAACTCTCTTTTAAGTATAACGATACGCTCTCTCGACGTATAATAATAATATATGGGTGGCGCTACAGCCCATGGAAGGCCAGGGCCTAGCTTCTCACGAACCACTCGTGTTGTGCGTGATGTTGTTCTCTCACGAGTGGAAGGGACCTACAGTTTAATGCCGAATCCGAACGGCGTGGTTTGAGAAGCTTATTCTAGACAGGAAATACTCTTTGAGCATTGTCAGTGACTCGAAAGAGGTGGGGCCGTGAAAATTATTCTTGTCGCACAGAGCAAGAATCGACCTACGACGTCGAGGTTGGTGTCGACGCACATACCCACAACGGCACAGGCCACGCCCTCTCGACTCAACCTTCCTAAACACCAATGAACCCACCCATTTTAAACCGAACTGTTGAGAAATTTATAATATGTATATACATTGAACCTAAGTCCAGAACATTCATTTTCATTTCATACGATGTATAACACTTTTCTTATTGATCACAATAAAGCTTTTCTTTAGTCTTTGTATAGCACTCAAAGCGATTGCATTAGCGTTTTCTTCCAACAGGTTATGGGCCCAGAAACGCGGTAGTGTCATTGTGGAACTTCTTCATAAAATAATTAAAAAAAAAAAAAAAGGTTAATTTCGAAGTTTTTTTTTTGAAGGTGTTTTTTTTTTTTATTTTATTAAAGAAAAGAATTTCGGTTCGGATTGAATTATCGGACAGGTTAAGTTTGAGTGCTTTTACAGAAAACTCACCGGTACACACGTTTTTCTTATGGCGGAATCAGAGGTTAAGATAGAAAAATTAGCTGGTCAAGAGCAGTGGAACCTGTGGAAATTTCAGGTTAAGATAATTCTCAATGCTGCTGATCTGCTCAAATATATTGATGGGGAGGCTACTTATCCCGTAGTTGGAGGTAACATTAAAGTTGAAAACTTAGCTGCAGCTGAAGCAACATGGAGACGTGGAGATAGCAAAGCACAAAAGATCATTGTGGCAAGCATGGCAAATCAGCCACTTCTGCACATAATAAACTGCACAACTGCTAGAGAAATGTGGCTTAAACTCGAGACAATTTATGAAGCAAAGTCAAAGGAAAGCATACATATGCTTCAGCAACGATTTTATATGTTCTCCATGGACCCTGCTGATGATGTGGCTACACACATATCAAAATTGCTGGCACTCGTCCAACAATTGGCAGATGTTGGAGACAAAATGTCTGACTCCATGATAATCACCAAGGTGTTGATGACTTTACCAGAGCATTACAATCATTTTTATAGTGCATGGGAGTCTACTGCAAGAGATGCACAAACAGTAGATAATTTAACATCACGATTAGTTATGGAAGAAGCACGTTTTAAGGCACATCAGGCGGGTGGCGGGGCAGATGGCAGCAATGCATTGATAGCGAAGAAATTTGGGCATAGTTCTAAAAAACCGCAAGAGAAGGGAGCAAGAAACCAGATAAAGCAAGGCAAATGCTTTGTATGCAAAAAAACTGGACACTGGAAGCGGGACTGTCCAGAGAGATTATCAAGGGGGAGTTCAAGTTCTAAGAGAGGAGAAGCTTTTATTTGTGAAGCAGCAGCAGCGGAACAAATTGGAAAGGAACAAGAATGGTTTATAGACTCCGGGGCAAGCGATCATATGACGAAGAGAAAAGAGTGGTTGGTCAATTACGTGCAGTTTAAATCACCAGTTGTCGTTCGCATAGGAAATGGCACAACGATCAACGCAATTGGAAAAGGTGATGTTAATGTGCTTTCTTTTGCCGAGGGAAGATGGAAACCAAATCATATGGTTGATGTATTGTACGTTCCAGACATACATGTAAATTTGTTCTCGCTGAATAGTGCTTTGGACAAAGGTCTTCGTTTTTGGTCAGATAATTCCAAATGCAAACTAATTAAAAACGGAACTACTCTTGCAGTGGGAGTACGCGAATCGAAACTTTTTAAGCTTCTTGTCAAAGTGACGATGGAGAGCGATCACATGTTTGCGAATGTTGCTGTAAAGAAAAATGATACACTTCAGTTGTGGCATGAGCGTTTAGCACATCAGAATCTCAACCAAGTGAGAAGTATTTTGCGAGATTTCCAAATTCCGTTCAAAGATAATTTTAATTTCGCGTGTGATGGTTGCATGTATGGGAAACAGTGTCGTTCTGTGTTCAGTGAATCTGAAAGAAAGTCTTCATCTGTTTTGCAGCTGGTACATACAGACGTTTGTGGGCCAATGCAGCAGCAATCAATAGGAGGATCAAAATACTTTCTCTTATTTAAGGACGATTTTTCTCATTATCGAAAGGTATATTTTATGAAGGAAAAATCAGAAGTTTTTAGATTTCTTCAGTTCTTTCTAAACGAGGTGCAAGCTGAGACAGGAAATCGGGTTCGAATGCTACGTAGTGACAATGGCTCTGAATATGTGAATGAAAAAGTCAAACATCTGCTAAATATGCAATGTGTTATCCACCAAAAAACTGTGCCTTATACGCCGGAGCGGAACGGTTCAGCGGAACGCGAGATGAGAACTATAATGGAATCAGCGAGGTCGATGATACATGCCAAACATTTAAGCTATAAGTTCTGGGCAGAGGCTGTGAGTACTGCTGTTCATGTTTTGAATAAAACAGGTAAGAGCACGGTGGAAGGAAAGACTCCATATGAGCTTTGGTTTGGTTCAAAGCCAGATATCGGTTCCTTACGCGTTTTTGGTTCAGACGTATATGTGCATTTTCCAGGACAGAAGAGAAGGAAGTTGGATGCTAAATCAAAAAAGGGAGTTTTTATTGGTTATGAAGACGGCGTAAAGGGCTATAGAGTATATATTCCGGAGGAGAACAAGGTTGAGACAACTCGAAACGTAGTGTTTACCAATTTTGAAAATTTGTCGAAGGCAGAAAGCTTACAGGAAAATACAATTTTACTTGAAGAAGAAGACTGGAAAAACAATGCGGCTGATAATGAAGATGCTGGAATCGAAGATGCAGAAATCAAGGATGCTATTGGTGATCATAGTTTCGTAAACTCAACTGATAATAGCGTGCAGCTGGTTCGTGACGAGAGCGTTATTAGTTCAGGAACATGTGGCGGTGTTTGCAGTCAGGCTGTTGGTGATTTGATCGAAGGTATTGAACCTTCAAATCTAATTGAACCATCTGAAGATATAAGGAGTAGGCTGAGAAAAAGGAACACAACACAGAAAACAACAGGTAGTGTGAATTTCACTGTTTCAGAAAGTTTTGCTTTTGTTGCAGAATTAGATTCTCCAGTCAGCTATGAAGATGCTATAAGTTCCAAGGAGTCTGAATATTGGAAAACAGCAATGGACGAAGAAATGTCGTCGTTAAGAAAGAATGACACCTGGGTTTTAGTGCAGTTACCTACCAATCGAAAGCTTATAGACACCAAGTGGGTTTATCAGAAAAAAAATGCTACTGAGAATGAGGAAATAAGGTTCAAAGCGAGACTCGTTGCTCGTGGGTTTGATCAGCAGTACGGCATTGATTATTTGGAAACATTTAGTCCAGTAGCGAAATTTACATCAGTAAGGGTCATACTAAGTATAGCTGCATCGGAAAATTTAAGGATTATGCAGTTCGATGTGAAGACAGCGTTCTTAAATGGAAGAATAGAAGAGGAGATTTATGTCAAGCAGCCGATGGGTTATGATGATCATAGCGGACGAGTTTGTAAGCTAAAAAGGAGCTTGTACGGTCTCAAGCAATCTTCACGGTGCTGGAATCAAACATTTACAAAGCTATTAAAGGACTTCAACCTAAGGCCAAGCTGTGCAGATTCATGTGTTTTTGTGAGCCATTATAACAAGAAGAAAATTTTGTTGGCAATATATATTGATGATGGTCTCATGGCTGCAACAGACGAGAATGATATCGTAAGCCTGTGCACTTATTTAAAAAGGAATTTTGAAATCAAAGTTTTTCCGGCTAAACACTTCCTGGGACTAGAAATAAGACGTCTACAAGATGGTTCTATACATCTTAGTCAGTCTCAGTATGCAGCGAGGGTGGTACAAAGATTTAATCTAGCAGAAGCGACTTTGGTATCAACTCCTGCAGATCCAGCAATTAATGCTGCTGAGTTTGCAGATACGGAGATAAATAAGACCTTTCCATTCCGGCAGGCTGTGGGTAGCCTTATGTACCTGGCAGTGGCAACACGTCCGGATCTTTCGTTTGCTGTTGGTTGCATTAGCCGCTATCTTGAGAATCCGTCTAAGGTCCATGTCAATATGGTAAAACGTGTACTTAGATACGTGAAGGGGACGCTCGATCATGGTATACTCTTTGAAAATAAATTGAATTTAACTTTAAATTGTTACAGTGATGCCGACTATGCTGGAGATATAAGCACTCGACGATCCACAAGTGGCTTAGTTTTCCTATTGGGTTCCAGTTGCATCACATGGGCATCGCAGAGACAAAAATGCGTTTCCCTATCTACGACGGAATCGGAGTACGTAGCAGCGTCAGAGGCGGTCAAGGAGTTGGTTTGGATGAAGCAGCTACTATTCGATTTACTCCCAAACCAGAAGGTCAAAACCATTTTATTCGTCGATAACTATGGTGCCATCCGTTTAATTAGAAACCCAGAATTTCACAAAAGGACTAAACATATCGACGTTAGGTTTCATTTTATTCGTGAAAAGTATGCTGATGGTTTTTTTCAGCTTAGAATATATTCACACAGATAATCAACTCAGTGATATATTTACAAAACCACTTGCTAAGGATAGATTCCTGCGTCGTAAATATCTTTTGAATATTGTGTCAAAACATGAATTGAAGTAATTTTTTTTATGATTCTGAATCATTTTTTTTATTGAATTGTTAATTGTATTGGATAATTATAAAAGTGGGAGTGTTGAGAAATTTATAATATGTATATACATTGAACCTAAGTCCAGAACATTCATTTTCATTTCATACGATGTATAACACTTTTCTTATTGATCACAATAAAGCTTTTCTTTAGTCTTTGTATAGCACTCAAAGCGATTGCATTAGCGTTTTCTTCCCGTGCTCGCCATCATTGCTCGACTTCATCTTAACCAATGATCAGAGCTTGGTGAAAACGTATAGTCAGCTTTCTGTGGCTGTGTTTCTGTCCATGATTTTGTATTTGCCACATTAGACATTCGTGTTGTAAAAAATTGTCTACAGTATACACAATATCGTGATTTTCGTAGCATTATTGTTGATAATTTTTTTTTGGACTGTAGAAGTGTTGAGTGTAATAAATAACATATGTCTAATGTCGGACATTAAAGGCCCATTCATATGAGGTCGCTACGAGCTGCGAACTTCGCAAAATCTGACAACTCATTGAGATATTGACACAAATATCAATTACCTTTTTGAAACCCATGTTCCACATCGTACACGTGTCGTCAGAAGCGAAAATTCAACGCGGTGCACGCACAAGCAAAGCGGCTAGGCTAAATTTAATCCACTTAATCCACTAGAAGCAGGTTCGAGATATCGGACTAATCAAAACTAACACACGACGTAACGATGATGACCTAAGCCCCGATGATCTTTTCGATTCACTTCCGTGTCCTCTCTAACCCCTCTCTAAGGAGCACTAAGACTCAAGACTCAGCAGGCGCTTCTGTGGTGAAGGGCCTACAGAATCAGCTCTAACCACATTAGCGCCGAAGACCTGCCACCTGATACAATCAATGACGGGACAGTGACAACGGAAGTGCTCTGTCGTGTAGCCGTTCTCACCATAGCCATCACAGAGGTGTAGTGGCCCGTTATTACGGCGGTAAGTCGTCTGGAGATCTGGACAACAAGAATGCCGCGGAATTGGGAGCAAATGTTTCGTCTATCTACATACTGCAGAGTCATGCTATACGATAGTGCCCTCGAGAGGTCAAACCTTTCGCCCTTTCACCTGTTTTTTTTTCAAATATAGTCTATGCTTAGAAAATTTATACTTAATGAGGTGTACAGTCTAATTTTATCGTAGCAGTCCCTTGATAGGTTCTGAAGCCATCTATAAAGATACCACTACATTCCTTTTCTGGCTCGATGTCTGGCCAAAGCCATATTCCTGGGTGCATTACTAGTATGTGGTCAGGCATTTTAAATGAAAGCGTTCAGGAAATATTAAAGAGTGGTTTACACATTACAAATAAAATTTAGTTAGGTGTTTAGGTAATTTTGTTCTTAAAAAAATGAGTCAAATCAGAAAATGATGAGTCCCCGAGTCAAGCTAAAACAAATGAGTCCTTTTGACTCTATAGAGCCCCTGTGGCAACACTGCTAGCAACACAACTTTTCTCACACAGTCTCTGAAGTTATGATGCACGGTGATAACCTAGGGGGACAAAGCTCCTAAAATTGGTTTAAGTCTTCAATTTTTTTCAGAAAGCTTCTTCTTCTTCTTCTTGTGGTGCTACAGTCCGGGGTGAACCTGGGCCTCGGTCAACAATCCTCTCCAGCTGGCACGTTCTTTAGCCAGCTGCCTCCAATTTCGCACTCCAAGTTGGTTGAGGTCTTTTTCCACTTGAGTGCGCCATCGGGTTCGTGGTCGTCCTCTATTGCGTTGTCCCACTGGCTCGGAGTCGAAGACTCTTCGGGCTGGAGCAGTGTTGTCCATGCGCTCTACATGGCCTAGCCATCTTAGGCGTTGAATCCGTAGACGCCTGACTAGACTCATGTCGCTGTACAGCCCGTACAGTTCGTGGTTGAATCTCCTTCTCCAAGAACCTTCAACGCAAACAGGACCAAAGATTGAACGCAGAACTTTTCTCTCGAAGAGACCAAGTGCGTCTTCATCCGCTCTGGAGATAGTCCAAGCTTCCGCGCCATACAGCAGGACAGGGATGATCAAGGTCTTATATAAGGTGAGCTTGGTCTTTCGAGAGAGGGCTCTACTACTCAATTGCCTCTTGAGCCCGAAGAAACAGCGGTTGGCAAGAGTTATCCTACGCTTGATCTCGGTACTGATGTTATTTGTACAATTTAATCCGGAGCCGAGGTAAGTGAAGTCCTTGACTACCTCGAAGTTATAGCTGACCATTGTGACGCTCTGTCCAAGACGTCGATGTTGTATGTCCTTTTTTGACGACAGCATATACTTCGTTTTGCCCTCATTCATGTGTAGCAAAAGCCTCACTGACGGCTAGCTAAGTTCTGCCAATCACGTCAATGTCATCGGCGTATGCTAACAATTGCACGGACTTCTGGAAGATCGTGCCTCTAGTGTTGGCGTGTGAGTTTCGCACGATCTTCTCCAACACGATGTTAAAGAAATCACATGACAGCGCGTCGCCTTGTCTAAAACCTTTTTTGACATTGAAGGTCTCGGTGAGTTCGTTACCGACCTTGATGGAGCAGCGAGAGTTCTCCATCGTCATCCTGCAAACCTGACGAGTTTGGCAGGAATGTCAAAACTAGACATGGCGTTGTATAGCTCGTCTCTATGCACGCTGTCATATGCGGTCTTGAAATCGACGAACAGATGGTGAGTGTCGATTTGCATTTCTTGGATCTTTTCCAGGATCTGCCGTAGTGTGAAGATTTGGTCTGTTTTGTTGACTTTCCTGGCCTGAAGCCACACTGATATGGACCTATCAGATTATAAATGAACGGCTTCAGGCGCTCACACAGAACGGCAGAGAAGATTTTGTAGGCGATGTTAAGGAGACTTATCCCCCGATAGTTGGCGCAGTCAAAGGGGTCTCCTTTCTTGTGGATCGGGCAAACGATACTAAGATTCCACTCGTCGGGCATGCTTTCCTCCGACCATATCTTACAGATGAGCTGGTGCATGTAACCTACCAGCTCATCTCCAGCTGCCTTAAAGAGTTCTGCAGACAGTCCGCCTCCAACAGCAGTTTTCTTCGACTTAAGTCTCGATATCGACATTTTGACTTCGTCTAAATCGGGGGGACGGAATTCTCCTCTATCGTCGTCAATTGCGTGGAGTGGAAGATTCTGCCTGGCAGCAGTATTGGTGTCCTCTTCGCCGTTAAACAGTCTGCAGAAGGGATCCTACCACATTCTCAGTATCGAATGCGACTCTACTACCAGTTGTCCCTCTTCGTTCCGACAGGCTTCTGTCCGATGGTTAAGCCCTTTGGATAGTTTCTTTACTTGTTGGTAGAACTTTCGCACACCGTTTCTGCTGGAGCACCTCTCTATTTCCTCGAAGGCGCGCTTCTCATGCTGCTTCCTTTTCTTCTTGAGAAGCCGGTGCTCTTCACTTCTTTTAAGTTTGTAGAGCTCACGAACCGCTCTCGTCCTTCTATCCAGCGTCGCCTTATATGCTGCTAGCTTCGCTGAATGCGCCTGCCGACACTCGTTGTCAAACCATGGGTTTTTCCTAGGTGGCATTTTAAAACCCAGCACATCAGAGGCAGCTTCTCTAATTGCGTTTTGACAAAGGTTCCACTGTTCGTCGATTGTTTCGCCTGGCAGGGTTGGACTCTCTGAGAGCTTCAGGGAGACTCGATCGGAGAAGTTCCCAGCGGTCGATTGCGATTGTAGCTTTCCAACGTCAAACTGTTTTGGTCTTGCTCTACTCCGTTGTACAATCGATATCCGAGTTCTGACCTTGGCTACAACAAGGTAATGATCCGAGTCGATGTTGGCACCTCGGAACGTTCGGACATCGAGGACACAGGAGGAGTGTCTGACGTCGATCGCAATGTGATCAATCTGGTTGACGGTTGATTGATCAGGGGACCGCCAGGTCCCTTTGTGAATGTTGAGGTGAGGGAACCGCGTGCTGGCTACAGTGAGGTTTCGCCCCGTCACGAAGTCCAACAGCCTGAGTCCATTGTCGGACGTGTTGTCGTGTAGGCTGTGTTTACCGACGACTCTAGCAAAGATTTCATCCTTGCCCAGCTTTGCATTAAAATCTCCTAGAACGATCTTGGTGTCGTAGCTGGGGCGATCGTAAGTTCTTTCTAGGAGATCATAGAAGTCATCCTTGCTATCATCGTCATTGTCCTCCGTTGGGGCGTGGGCGCAAATTAGACTGATGTTGCCGAATGTTGCCTTGATGCGGATTATTGTGAGGCGCTCGCTAATGTATCTTAAGCTTGAGACTTCTTCTTCAAGTCTGCCTCGAACAACAAAACCGCATCCAAGCAAGCGCTGCCTTCGCTCTTTGTAGCAACCGCCGTAATATATGTCGCAGTTTTTCATCCTCTTTTTGCCCGGCCCATCCCATCGCACCTCTTGGATGGCGGTGATGTCAGCCTTATAGGCTTCTAGGGCCTCCGCAAGTTCATCGGCTGCACGTGGTCTGTTCAGTGACCTCACATTCCACGTGCAGAACCGAAAATCGTTGTCCTTATTTCGTTGTCCATGGTCGTCAGCAGTTGGGTCATCCGTATCCGAGGCTTGTTGCCGTCTCTGAACTAATGCGAGTTTTACACGGTGGGGAAGTTAGCCCCACGCGAAACCCCCGAACCTGGAGGACCGGGTCCTGGTTTAAACCCCCGGACAAGGGGTCGCTGCATACATTGGTTCACCTCTAAGCGGCTGCAGTAGAGGTTATCCAGAGCGCGCCGCGGGGAGGCTGTATGTCAACTTGACCTGTGGACTTACAGGGATCGTTGCTGGCATCTCGCCAAGTTGAGAGCAATCAACAACTTTGCCCTGGATGCACAGGCCCATGCCCTCCTTTTCAGAAAGCTAATCATGACAATTATGGAATCCGGCGGATCGACTGCGGAGGGCAAATTTTCGTATTTTCATTCGCGTATTTTCCTATTATAGAAAACGCAATCCAGAAAGTCAGCGGATGTCGGTTAAGTAGTGCGGAAAAAATCCTATTATAGAAAACGCAATTCATCCGCACTTCATACATTTTGTGACGTTTTCAATCCGAACCAAATGAGTTGCGGATGTGGAGGAAAAAGGGATGTGTGGTTGCAACGGAAGTCAATTTTAGAACAAGAAAGAACTGAAAATGGTCCTTGATTCATAAAAATATAATTTGCTTTCCGTTTTTTCGCTCATGCTTTAATTTATTCCAATTGGACATAAATATTCTTCTAATATTTACACTCGGAAAGAACAACTGTCAACCGTACCTGTCCGATATTCATTCTCACCCAGAAATGTTAAACATGCTGCGAATTTATATTCCGGAAACAAGGATGCGGATCTTAACACAGGTGGCAGTATTTTCGTCAATACAACAAATCTCAATCCTGCTTTAGTCAGCCTGAATAATTTTGCAAATCTGAGAGAAGGGTGCATAAATGAAGGTTGATTACAAAAGAACTTCTTCTACTTCGTTCAAATATCCTTCGCCATACTTCTAATTTTATAACGAATATCTTGGGAATCATTTTCTTGCTCTTCTGAATGCATACAGCTGATAACAGAAGGGGTCTATAGGGATGTTTGGCGGACCGATAATGAAGTTCATCCGATGGATTCTCCCTTCGCAGTCGGATTCCATAAACGCCATGATTCTCTTTGCGAACTGTCAAGCTGAGATCGCAATACACAAACGGGCAAACGCAATCCACAATCACCACGACAAAGTTCGGAGTGAACTGTCAGTTTGCACCCGTAGTTCTCCGCGAATGAAAAAAGTCCATATGAATGAGTTGTCAGATTATGCGAAGTTCGCGATTCGTAGTGACCTCATATGAATGGGCCTTTACTCTTGTTGATATATCCGCAATACATTTCCTTAATATCTGTACCTTGCCCAAAATGTCCTCGCAAAGTAGATTCACCTATTTCTTATTGCAAATAAATTCTTGAACACCCTCTATTCACGTACAACAATCCACACAGCACGCGCGCCACCTGCGAACACCTAGCCAAAGCACACTCGCCTCAAATTCTGATTCATTTCCTCACATTCAGAGTACACTAGCTGCACGACCTCTATTCAACCTTTTGACGTTTACTTATCAGAATTTCACAGGCGAATATATTCGTTGCCTTCCCCTGCCACAGACAGATTTGGAAATAAAAAGTGAATCGTATTGTGTCCACCCTCCAGTAAAGACACCGGAAACTAGTGGTCCATCATCGACATTAGTTCAAATCGAACATTTGTGCAAACTCTCTCGTTCTCGTTTTTGTGGAAACAAGTAAGTGCAATCTAACAAGTTATATGTATTTTTTTTTTCTCTTCTCTGTTTTGAAATTCTTGCAAGAAAGTGCAACCTGACGAGGGGGACAGTGTCTCGATTTCATAACGAGCAATTTTAAAGTGAATAAAATGTGAATAAGAGTTGGGATTCATGGGAGACAGGGGGGATTCACCAGAACAGTCATTGCTTAGGCAATTCAGGTGCTCAGCACGGCACTGGCATGCGAAAATCCCTGCAGTCAATGACCGCATCATCGGTGGCACAGGAGAGAAACGTACATATAAGTACGTACGTGTAACCTTTGGTAGCCCTTGAACCAAATAAGCATCGCGACTCAGGGGAGCAGAGGAGCACACAAATCTCTGACCTTCGATAGAGAATTATTTCGAGATTTAATTGCCTTCCACAGTAGTGAAGTGTGACGCAAACATCACGAAACAATGTAATTACTTACGAGACTTCGATTCTCTCTCTATTCACTCTAAAAATACAAGTGCCACGACCTTCTTTTTCGTGTGCTCGCTAAATCTCAGCATCACATGATGAGGACGGGCACACACGTCGTCTCCTCCGCGGAAAAGGGCTTTCGTGCATTAATGCGTCTCTAGCTAATGCAGCGCCTCGGCCAACACGTTCCGACTGCAAATAGTTGGCATGCCAAAGTGGTGTATCTATTAGAACTGACATTCTCCTGTGCAACCAAAAAAAAAAAAAGAAGACCTCCACCTACATGTGCCACCGACGTTCTCGCTCTCTCTGTCTTCCATTCTGCTCGTTTATTTCTATTTTCAAACGCAATTCGAATGATTTGCGCTGCAGTTCAACTAGTCGCTAGCGTGCGGTTTGTCAACTTTCTCTCCTCGCACGGGGATGATGGAATTTTCCAATTTACCCCGAGGATTGTAATTCAATGCTTATCACTGTCCACTGGCAGAGGTTAGGCCACAATAGATGTGCAAGTATATGGAGTGACTAGGGGGCTTGGTTTTCGGTACACATCGAGAGATAACGCCGCGATACTGCTTTGAAGCTAATTTACTTATTCGTTTTTTGTTTGATTCAAAATAAACTTGTTTACGTAGACCGGTTCAAGATAGGCCACAGTCTAGAGGGTAGCTGCGATAATTTTGTGTATGCTCTTGTCCGATCGGTTGGCGTAGTTCCGCTGGTCGATGGTCACTTTCAGCAGCAGTTCTGCTTGGCGTTTCTGGTGAAGTACACGTTTTTTGTGAGTTCGTAGAGAATACCATATTACAGTTGTGAAATCTTTTTTGGTGAGTCTTTTTTGATAATTCGAATTCGTTGGTATGTGGGTGTGTGACGATGGTGTTTGTTAATTCTTCGATCATCCGACATTTGAAGAGCGTTGCTTTGGAGCTTCGGCTGCCTGTGCGTTCACAAAAATCGACTCGGTTGATGACGCAAGAGACGATTTGTTCTCAAGCCACGTTTATTTCATTTGTTCTCTTACAAATGTATCGCTACGAATGAGGCAAACGTTGTGTCATCGAGAGGAATGGACGAAGCGAAGTAAAACTTTTGGGATTATGTGTATCACATTCTGTTCAACTGGTTTGATCCACTCACTGGTCTCGAAAAAATTGATCTCTTGTCTTCAACTTTTGAAAACTAGTCTTCTTCTGGTGCCAATTTACTTACTTGTCAGTTCTGCAGCCCATTGATAGTCGCTGTTTTCAAATTCGTTCAAGTCCGTCTTCTGTCCGCTATCATTGCATTTTTCAGCGAAGATTTGGTCTTAATTCCTGCTCCTGCTTCTCGAGCAGAAGGCTCCGATTCGAGAACCGTCCTTCCTGGACCTTCTTGTCCTTGGGTTTGATTTGATCGTGCCCATGCATTCCTTTTGAAAATGCAACAAATTGAACAAAATTAAAAAGCTTTGTAAGCACAAACATTCGCATTAACAACTGAAATACAACTTAGTTCAAGTGACTGCCTCGGCTCGCTTCGTAGCGGCGTATTCTGTCACCACAATTTTCCAAGACCTTGCTGATGGTTTCGGGCTGCAGCTCAGGGATTGCTTGGACGATATGGGTCTTAAGTTCTTGCATCGTTTGTCGGATTCTTGCCACAACATCGGTCGTTTACGGTTTCCCACAAGACTTCGAGCGGAAAACAGCTGTCAGTGTCAAAATAACCTATAAACAGGGTGCATAGACGACAGCTAGTGAATAGATGACAACTAAACGCTCCCGGGGATACATCTTATAGAAGTCTTGTTTTTTCTTGTCTTAAGCGTTCACGTAGAGCGGAACTGTTGTGTCCATCCGCTCTACATGACCTAGCCATCTAAAGCGTTGGATCCGAAGACGCTTAACTAAGTGCATGCCGCTGTATAGCCCATATAGCTCGTGGTTGAACCTTCTCCTCCAAACGCCATCAACGCAAACAGGACCAAAGATCGTACGCAGAACTTTTCTCTCAAAACAACCATAAGCTTCTTCATCCGCTTTCAATAGCGTCCATGTCTCTGCGCCATAGAGCAGGACTGAGATGATCAGGGTTTTATACAAGGTCAATTTCGTGTTTCGAGAGATGGCTCTGTTCCTCAATTGCCTCTTGAGCCCAAAGAAATTGCGATTGGCAAGAGTAATTTTGCGCTTGATCTCGGTACTGGTGTTGTTGTCCCTATTTACTCCGGAGCTAAGGTAGACGAAGTCCTTGACTACCTCGAAGTTTCTGCTGCCCATTGTGGCGCTCTGTCCCAGACGTCGATGTTGTGCGTCCTTCCGTGATGACAGCATGTACTTTGTTTTTTATCGAACCATTACCTTTTGAAATTGTCTTTGACCGCTGTTGCTTAGTGGAAATGTGTGTTGATGTAAGCCGGAGCTTATAGGTTTAATCCTTGAATCGAGTAACTTTGATAAGTCACGGCTGTATTTATTTCGACTCACTGACAACTTTCAAATTCTAATCCTGTTTAGAAAAGGCTTCTCTGTCTGTATTACAACCAGCACTTTCTACAGTAGATAATGCAGATTCTGCACTCAAAACTTCTTAAAACTTGGTTCTCATCGTCCCTATAAGTACCAAGAGATTACTGCCCAACGCATTGCATGCCAAACCAGTGATGGGTACGTTTTACTAGCCAAGCTTAGCTGTAAAAGGCGAACAACCTGACCAAACCAAGATAACGCCAAGACAACGTTAGACGTCCAGGTTTTCGATTTGTATGGAATTTTGTACCGAGTACCAGAGTATTACTTGAACATCTGCTTACCACATTTGATTGCTTACCTCAAATATTAGCAATATGATCTCTAAAGGTAATTGTCTTGTCTAAATATGCACCTAGATATTTGACAGAATTAACCCACGGGATATTATTACCATTCTCATTCAGCTGACCGCGTGGAAAAAAACAGGCTTTATGGCAGGCATATGAAATATATAACAAGGGACCCTATACTGATCCTTGAGGTACACTCGAAGTTATGTTTTTCAAGCCCGAATTAATGTTGTAAATATTTACCTAAAACATTCAGTCACATTTTAATTATCTTTATAAGATAGCCAAGTAGCTTAAGCTTATGAAGAAGTCCATCGTGCCACATGCTGTCAAAAGCCTTTTCAATATACAAGAGGACAAGACCATGAGATTGAATTTGTTAAGCCACATTCTCTTACAAAAATTGTAAGACACATCTTTTACTCTAGTACCTCTAGTACCTCCACTAGATCTAGTATTCATATGAGGACTTCTTCAAGATTATGTCCGGGATACAGAGTCCCTTTTATCGTTTTCAAAGATGACCTCATGTCCCTTGCTTTCATATTCAATTAAGAATATGTTCCACTGTTGGCTAGAAGGATCATCATGTTTCCTTAAAGATCATGTATTGTAGTAGTGTAATATAAAATAAAAGAATCGAGCACAAAGAGAGATTAGGATACACACGTAAATGTACCACAAAGAGAGGATTGCCGGTTAGGTCAGAGTAGGATAAGTTACCACTGAGCACAGTCTGTGAAAACAAGCTAAAGGGATCGGTCACAAAATAAAGAGAGAAGACGAAGAAAGAAAAGTGTTTGAATTAAAACGGGATGAACGCAGAACGAGTGACAAGCAACACCAACGAGGGAATTGCTTAAAGTATTGACATCGAATCCATTTGAGTACAGAAATTTTGAACGCAGTTCATTGAGGACAGTCTTTCTTCTTCTTATGTTGCGCTACAGTTCTCAACCAACAACTCCGTACTTAGCCCTAAACCATAAAGTCTCTAGTTAGATCCTTCCAGTTGTCCACACCAAGGATCCTTCTGGTGCTATCTACTGGACTATCCTCCGAAATCGGAGAAACTTTCGGGTGGTCTCAAGATGTTCATGCTCATGGGTCAGACATCAGTATTATTTCATTCCGGGGTCCGGGGTGGACCTGGGCCTCAACCAACAAGCGTCTACTTCCAGCTCGATCTTTAGCTACCAGTCTCCAGTTTCGCACGCATAGTTGGTTGAGGTCCCCTTCCACTTGCGTGCGCCACCTGAGCCGCGGTCTTCTTCTACTGCGTCGTCCCTCGGGGTGGATTCGAAGACTTTCCGGGCCGGAGCATTAGTTTCCATCCGCTCTACATGACCTAGCCGTCTCAATCGTTGGATCTTCACTCTTCTGGCCGAAGTCGATGTCGCTGAACAGCCCGTTCGTCGTTGTATCTCCTCCTCCACTCACCATCTATGCAGACGGGACCGAAAATCACCCGAAGAATTTTCCTCTCGAAGCAACCAAGAGCTGCTTCATCCGCTTTTGACAGAGTCCATGCCTCCGCCCCATGTAGCAGGACTGGGACGGTTAAGGTCTTGTAAAGCGTTACCTTGGTTGTTCGAGAGAGGGCTTTGCTTACCAATGCGATTGGCAAGAGTTATTCTTCGTTTGATTTCAGCGCTGGTGTCATTGTCTGAATTGATAGCTGTGCCTAGGTAGACAAAGTTTTTGACTACCTCAAAGTTATACCTGTCTGCTGTGACGTTCTGACTGAGACGTCGGTGTTGGGTGTCCTTTCTCGTTGACAGCATATACTTGGTCTTACCCTCGTTTACCGCTAAACCCATCTTCGCGGCCTCCGTTGCAATACCCACAAAAGCGCCATTGACATCACGCGGCGTTCTTCCGATGATGTCAATATCGTTGGCATGTGTGAGTAATTGGACGGACTTCTGGAAGATTGTACCTCTGGTGTTGGCGTTCGAGGGTCAGACATCTTAGATGTTCAATTCATCGACGCCTCTGTGATGGTTGAATCTAATTTTCCATATGCCCTCCATTTCCTCTCGGAATTCACAGAGACTATGTGCACTTTCGCATTTGTAAATAAGTCTGCGAACTGCATGTTTGCATGGATGGATGGATGTCTTACATAAAGTCATCTGGTCATTCAAGAGAGGGATCTGCACAGGAGAAGTAGTGGTTCGCAAATGGATCTCTGCTTTCGATCTTTCTGCTGATGTTGTGAAGCTTGTTGACTGCGGGCGATGTCCTGAATTCACTGGCCCCTTTGGTTTGGGGGACTGTTTTGTTCACGGCCAGACCTCAATTTGGTCGCTCCTGTTTCAATTCCTGCAAACGCCTCTGCATCCTGATTATCACGTAAACACCATCTGGATAGGCTCATAGCAGAATTCTCTACAATTGTGCCTCTAGAGCTGGCGTGTGGATTTCCATGATCTTTTCAAAGACGATTTTGAAGAAGCCACTTGACAGTGCGTCAACTTGTCTTTTTGACATTGACGGTCTTGGTGTGTTCATCACCGCCTTTGATAGAAAAGTGAGCAGGTACCCAGAGAATTCTGTTAATAATAGATGTTCGCTTGAGTCGTTGAGGAAGTGAGCAACCAAGATGTTACATCTACGAGGCATCAGAGATTGCCAGGAGTATGAGTACAGCTTTTGTGTCTTCTCCCAATCTTCACCCAATCTCCTGGCTAAGCTTCCATTCATTAAATTAAAGCTACATCCACTCCAAAAAATCTCACAAAATTATTCAATTAATTTGAAATATGTGATCACCTCTCCATGCGTCACTTCTTGGACTTTCTTTCTGAAGCTTGAGTCATTAATTAAGCCCAACCCACTATTTCATCAGTTCGATTGAAGTTTAACATGTTATGTTGTTCCCATGTTCATAAAATGTGTGTCACAATTTCCACGCATCGACTGACTCATCCGTCATTGTGACGACATCGATGTTGAATGAAGGTCAACACGAAGTAGCTACCGTGAGCAAATGCACGCAAGCAAGCCCAACAGCTGTCCACCTGAAGGGAATTGCGATTGTCTCGCCTGCATATTAACTGCATCGAACTGCATTTCGAAAACTGGTTCTTGTGCTGCTTTTGGAGAGTTTCAGGGTAATCGAGCCAGTGGAGTACACTTGTACGTTGAACTTCAAATCACGGTGATAATTGATTGGAGTGGCAATGGATGACGATGTTCAAGGTTGTGATGGCTTGGGTGGTTGCTGGTCTGTGACGAATATGTGACGGTGGCTACGAGTGAGTGATTTTGGTTTTAACTAGTAATTTTCGTTTGAAATACGGTTGTTGTCATAAAGTAACGAAAGCTTTTGGAATTATATTGGCTTTGTTAAAATCGCACGGACTTTTGAGTTGTTGGCAGAGTCACGTTTTGCCATGCATTTCTAGTTCATGTTTCATGCTAATGACATCGAAACTGGTTGGAATCAAGACATAATTGGCGTATGTTGGCGAGGATTTTCTGGAAATTATAACAAGTTGAACATACCTGCCGCTGTTGAAGTCGTCTGTTGACTGCATTGACCTGGCGCTTGTTCTTTTCAAAGACTACAGTGTACGACATGACCAATAACAGGATATCCTTGTGAATCCTGTCCTAAGCCGATCTGGTCTAAATTGTGGAAGGCTTACACGTATAATGTGTATAATGCCAACGACCCTAACTGCGCGAAAACCGTGGTAGAAGTCACGTAGTCACTTCACAAAACGAACTTCCTACCTGTGATCGTGCTATGGAACATGTGCACCAGGGTCTTAAATATGCTATCCCTCCTCGCATTGGAGGACAAGACATTGTTTCATGAATATGAACCGATTGAAATGTGAGATGTTTAAAATTCAATTTCACTATGTTTTCAAATTATTCGATAAATATTGCACGTATCTTGACTAAAAGTCACCGTCAGAATGCCCAGTCTTCTTTGTTTTTCCCTTTTCTACTTCCTTGCTGCCAATAGTTTCGTTTTGCGTTACAGATGAGACTTTCTCTTTTCTTCTTCAGTAAGTTGAGGGTACTGTGCATAGATCTTCTTGTAAAATCAAAATGTGAGTTCTTTTGTCTACCACGGCGCTATTTTCTAGATTCGTATCAGTCAAACCTGCGTTCTTTTGCCATCCCACTTGGGAGGTCTTCTTCTTCTTCTTCTTTGTGTGGCGCTACAGTCCGGGGTGGACCTGGGCCTCAACCAACAGGCCTCTCCAACTAGCGCGATATCTGGCCAGCTGCCGCCAGTTTCTCACATCAAGTTGATTGATGTCCTTCACCTCTTGGTTGCGCCACCTTAATCGCGGGCGTTTTCTGTTGCGTTTCCCCGCAGGTTCGGATTCAAAGATTCTTCGGGCCGGAGCTGAGTTGTCCACACGCTCTACATGACCTAGCCACTGGAGGCATTGGATCCTAAGACGCTTGACTAGGCTCATGTCCCTGTACCGCACGTACAGTTTGGGGTTGAATCTTCTCCTCCAAAATCCGTCAACTCAAACAGGACCAAAGATCGCACACAGAATTTTTCTCTCGAAGAAACGAAGGACTTCTTCATCCGCTGTGGAGATTGTCTACGCCTCGGCGCTGGGATTGCGATGATCAGTGTGTTACATAGATGTGGTTGGTTCTTCAATTGCCTTTTGAGCTCAAAGAAACAGCGGCACTGGGATAGTTACTTACTTATCAGGCAGACGAACCATGAAGGGTCTGAGCCTGAGCAATTGCTGCCTTCCATCGGTGACGGTCCTGGGCACGCTGCTTCCAGTCATCAAGGCCAAGCTGTCTTGCATCCGCGATGACTTGGTCTTTGTACCGGAGGTTCGGTCTTCCTCTCCTTCTCGAACCACGAGGCTCGGATTCGAAGACCCTCTTTGCTGGAGCGTTGTTGTCCACTAGCTCGATGTGGCCGGGCCAGTGTAGACGAAGGATTTTTGCCTTCCGGACTACATCCACATCATTGTATGGCTCGTAGAGTGGCTGCGGCTGTAATGTCTACATCCTCGAGAGTCATTCCACCTCCGATTGTGGTCTCGAGAATTCCAACTGTCAATGGAGAATCTAAGCAAGGACAAGCAGGTTCCTTCTCTAATCCTTTTTGGCGAGTTCATGGGGAATTCAGAGAACATTCTTGAACCATCATTAAAGTGGTTAGAGGGCTAAGCAAGCAACCATAAACATAGAAAATACTCCGCCCTTCCCATCTGTTCTCCCGTTCATTTGGATCGCACAGGCTTCCAATTGGATAACTTATTCAAAATTGCCTAACGACGTACATATGCCGTCTAAAGTTGATGCTCTCCATGAAGGCGCCAGGGCCAACCCAATCGTCTTGTGCAGATTAGATCACAGTCACTTATAGGCACTCAGATTCTAGCCAAGGCCAGGTCCATGCCTGCACTGGATGAGGAGGAAACTATTGTACACTTGCTTTGAAACTGCAGTCCTGACTCACTCATTTCTGAAGATACAGACTTTTGGAAGGCTTCCACTTCAACAACTTGGCTGAACTAATCAATGTAAGAGTCGGCCAACGTCTTTGCTTCACCAAAAGTACAAACTGATGGACGGAATAAACACAAATTCGCGTGGTAGCGCTGGTTATCTGGATATCATTAAGCTAAGGAAGTTGGAAACTGGAGAGGTATATGCGTTCTTCTTCTTCTGCAGACTGCGACGCATGTTGAGGTGAATTTTCTGGAAATTTTAATCAGTTAAACATACCTGCCGTTGTTGAAGTCGTCTGTTGTCTGCTTTGACCTGCTTGTTCTGCTCAGAGACTACAGCCTACGACATGGCCACTAAGAGGATATCCTTGTGAATCCTGTCCTAAGCCGATCTTGTATAAATAGTGGGAGGCTCACACGTATAATGTGTAAGATCGTTTTACAAGTTACGTAGTCACTTCACAAAAACGAACTTTCTACTTTTGATCATGTTATGGAACATGCACGCCAAGGGCTTAGCTATGCTATCCCTCCTCGCATTGGAGGACACGACATTGTTTCATGAATATGAATCGACTGAAAGTTGAGATGAGACTTTCTCTTTTCTTCTTCAGTGAGTTGAAGGAACTGTCAGCACTTGTCAGCACTCGAAGTGTAGAGGTGTAGCTGCTGTCTTCCTTTACAGCACTTAACCACTTCAACTTGGTCTTACCTGGGTCTCACAATACCTACTCCTACGACACTGTCAGACAGTGTACAACATTTGGGCGTCGTCGTCCCACGAAAGACGGATTATTGGCGCATTGGTCTCTGCTAGGGATTGACCTTAAAATGACCCTGTTCATGATCAACTCTATCTCCCTTGACTGAATGCCTGAAAGCCGCCGAAAAATGATGCATGCCTGCAATCGAAACATTAATAATTTAGTACGTCCTTGCAGCTCACTCCCGTGTTGTTTAATTAAATTCACAAATCAATAAAGCGTGCGTATGATCCAGTTCACAATCGATTGGCAGTCGACTGAACACGACAGTAAATCGATACAAATTGCTCGTTTAACTAGATGAATTTGTTAAACGAAAAAATTAACTACAACCGAGTCCGGCCCCAAAACGTCCCCACGTCGAGAAGTCGCATAAACAACATTTAAAGTGTATTTTTAGCTTTAAAATACTGCGTTTTTTCTTTTTCTCTTCTCCATTCCAAATGCATCGCGACACACCTCTCGGTTGCGTAACACACGCCAAGTGTCCCCTTTCCACTTTTCACCCAAATTTTAGGTTGTTTTCTTATTTCACACGAGAGAAATGTTTTCCCATAAACAATTCAATATTTTCTGAGAGACGTTTGTGCCTGTTTCCATGCGAAAAAAAAAATTGGCAAAATATTTCGCTGAACGGACATTAGACGAATTTAACTCGAGACTTTAATCTCGCGAACGCGTTGACCTTCAGGCGAAGACAACACGACATAATCAACTTAATATATTCGCAGATAGTGAAATAAATTTCGATTTTATTTCAGGAACAAGGCAAGATTACGATGGAAAATGTTTGCAAATTATGTGTGATTTTGTGTGTTTTTTTTTTTTCGTTGGAGTCACTGACGTGTAGTCGATTTGTGATGTGTTTTGCGGTGACTTTGACAAGCAGGCGCTCTGCTTTCTCGTGCTGTGTGCCCCTAGATGGTACATTGTACATATGTACACGCATAAGCTTTTCTCTTCCTCACAGCTGTTCGTCAGGTTTCCATGGCGGAAGCTTTTCATTCTTCCCTTGGACGGCATGTTTAGGGAAAACCTATTTAAGTCGAGGGTGTACACACGCCTCTTCGTGGGGGTCACCTTTGCGTGCGTCGTCGACGGGGAGGGATGGTTTGAAAAGAAAGCAATTCAGATTTCTAGGAATATGCTCGAAATAGAAGCAAATTGTTTTTCACTGTTCAACTCGATAATAAACTTGAATTTGACTCGATTTGATGGAAAGGGGGATTTATTGCTTTTTGTTTTCGAATGAAGCAGGAAGCCGCACATGACTTGGCACAATTGATAATCTTGCTTGATCGACCAAATCGCTGGTATACAAC
Organism: Eristalis arbustorum; assembly: GCA_916610145.1. Taxonomy (NCBI): domain Eukaryota; kingdom Metazoa; phylum Arthropoda; class Insecta; order Diptera; family Syrphidae; genus Eristalis; species Eristalis arbustorum. The sequence continues at coordinate 86,340,614 of OU744316.1, read as the reverse complement.
TGTGGAGCATACATTTCAGCTGTAGATCCTGGCGTCTATACAAGTCCAAAGATCGCACGCAGAATTTTTTTCTCGAAGAGACCAAGGACTTCTTCATCCACTTTCGAGATTGTCCATGCCTCCGCGCCGTATAGCTGGACTGGGATGATCAGTGTATTATATAGAGTCAGCTTAGCCCTTCGAGAGAGGGCTGGCACACAATTGAGCCGAAGGACATCAACTTGGTGTTTGCATTGTGCAACTGGAGCAGCATTTCAGTTAAGGCTCTGGCCACATCATTGCCGCTACAGCCCGCAGTGCTCAGTTTCTACGCCAGTGCTCAGTTTCTACAGCAATCGCTCGTGTTGTCCGTGCTATTGTTCTTTCACGAGTGGAAGGGACCTACAGTCTAATGCTGACTCCGAACAGTCAAGTTTGAGAAGCTCTTTCTCGACAGGAATGCTTCTTGGGCATTGTCATTGTGGAAAGAATTCTGTTCGAACCTAGACACGTCTGTCCAAGTGGATTGGGCCAACGTACATACCCACAACGTCAAGGGCCACCACTTCTGCTATATTCATCATCTATTCATTTTGAATGAGAGCAACTAAAAGTGAAGAGTTACTTCATTTATCTACGCTTCTTTGCCTACATCGTGGATACGTCCAACTAAACAGTCGTAAAGCGTGTCGTCTACCATGAACACTGGCCGTTGAATAGATTAAACAAACCTCGCTGCTCAGAGGTGAACCCACTAAAACTACATCTTTTGTCAGCCGTTCATACGCTGCTTCTTGTTTACAAATTTAAATTGGTTTGAATTCTTTCAGTTGCAACTCGCTATTCATGTTCTGCTTTCACTTTCACTTTCGTGGAAAACTAACCCATCCAGTATTGATCTCTTTGGGTGCAGTTTATGCTGTTCCGGTTTTTCTCTATGTCAGCTGAAAAACGCCTTGCTTTACTATGAAATGTAGTTTTGGGGGAATGCTGAATGAAAGCAACTGTTCTGGTTGCTCATACAAAACGCGGTAGTTGGATCGATGGATACTAAATTATTCGCCGCTCTTGTCTTAGATTCTAAGACAATCGGGATTCTTGTCATGTCCCGAGCATTTGAAAAGGAGATGTAGTTACCTTCCATCGTTGACACTGCTTCCAAGCTAATGATTCCTCTTCTTTTCGAACTAGACATAGGCTTTAGCTAGAGCATTTGGTGTCGATGCACTCAATGTGCTCGAGGAAGTATACATAGTCGACAGACTTTTTGCTCAACAGAAAGATTTGTTAATCTGATCATATTCATTAAGTTCAACTTGCTTCTCGGTGCTCTTCAATCTCAGATCAAGCTTCCACCAAGACATTTTGGAAATACGCAACGTTGTCGATGACATCTGTCTAACCCACCCCACAGTTGGACAGATTTGTAGAAAATAGAGTTTTAAATTGGCTTCCGCACTGTCTTCTGCAGTAACAGATTTAAGAAAATTGTTGAATCGAACTGCATTTTTAATTCCTTTACTGCTGGAAGTTAAAAAAGTCTTTGTAACAGGACAGTGAGTTTGATGAATAGTTATCTGCCTGATGGACTTCAAAGACTAGTCAACCCTGGTAACTTTCCAGAAGTTCTATTAATGGCTATAGCCTGAGAAAAAAAACACATGGCGTTCCTCAAGGATCCATTCTTGGACCCATTATTATTATTTTTGTTGAGGATGTATTTTTGCAGCGCGACCTTAAGATCTGTTGTGCCCCATTTCAAACCTCTGCTTACTGAAGAGCTCCCCTCACAAACAGTTCTATTCAGAGTTGTGTTGAGGGTTACAGGCTCCTGTTGTGCAATCGTGGCAGAGATGTGTCCTATAGTGTACTCTTTAAGCCAGTTTCCTCTAAATCTGAAAATGAGAGCTGGTTCTAGTGACTTAAATTCTTCCTCTGATATTATGTGCTTAACTGCTTACCTAGATATCTTAGTCTCTTGTGGGCTACTGCTTCACAAAATCTCAATCTGTGTCCTGGAGAATCTAATGAGACCTTCTTCTCAAGCTTCTCTTCTCGGACCCATTTTGCTAATTTATAAATGATTTGCCATCGTTGTGTAAATACTCAGCTGTTCATTTATATGCAGATGATGTCGAGATGTATACGGCTAGGCATATAGCTAATCTAGATAATACTATGAATTACGAAAATTAAATAACAATGGGTTGCAGTTGGATTCGATTAAACCACACGTTGTTCTTGTCTCCAATGCGAATGTGAGCACTTTGTCATGTGCTTTCATACCAGGAAATAAACTTGACCTGGTTGAATCAGCGACTTGTTTTCTCATTCAACTCTAAATAGTCTGGTTAAGACCAGGCAAGATATATGCATGTCTGCGCAAGCTCTGGTCGACTCATAGTTTTATCCCTACTGATACCAGACGAAAACTTGTTTCTGAAAAAATTTTTGGTAACAAGGAAAAACCGCTAGAGTCTGTTTTACTCATGTATGATTGTATGAAGAGTTGGAAAATGTTCACAAAATTAGATTCTTACTTACTTATCAGACAGACGAACCGTGAAAGGTATGAGCCTGAGAAGCCTGCCTTCCATCGGTGATGGTCCTGGGCACGCTGTTTCCAGTCATCAAGGCCAAGCTGTCTTACATCCGCGATGACTTGGTCTTTGTACCCGAGGTTCGGTCTTCCTCCCGACTCGGATTCGAAGGCACTCTTTGCCGGAGCGTTGGTGTCCATTCGCTCAAGGTTTCTTAGTTTGTCCTTTACTTACTTGTAAGGCCGGAGATCCATGAAGGGTCTGAGTCCTAGGCACGCTGCTTCCAGTCATTCAGACCAGGCTGTCTGGCATCCGCGATGACTTGATCTCAGTATCAGCATGCCCAGAGAGCCCAGTTGTTTTGACAGACCGAAGTAGCATCCGTTGCCAAGGGCGATTCTACGTCGGATCTCCACTACGATGTCATTCGTGGAGTGTTTGCCCCGAGGTAGACAAACTCCTTTACTACATCCAAATTGTAGCTGTGGATTGTAACGTATGGAAGGTGGTGTGCGGCGGATCGTTTTTTGCTCGACAGCATATATTTTGCGTTGTCCTTGTTGACCTTTAGACCAGCTCGTTTCGCCTGTTCCTCAATTGCCGTGAAAGCCTCCACTGCGGCGCGTTGGGACCACGCGATAATGTCGATGTCATCAGCGTATTCCAACAGCTGGACTGACTTGTAGAAGATAGTGCCCTCCGTGTTGACTTTTGCCGGGAGCACTATCTTCTCCAGTACCAAATTGAAGAAATCACACGACAGCGCATCTCCTTGCCGAAATCCGGTGCAGGTTTCGAACGGTTCAGAGGTTTTTGAACCGAACTGCACGGTGCATCGCGTATGTGTTAGCGTGGTGCGACACAACCGGATCAATTTTCCCGGTATCCCGAATTCGGCCATCGCTTCGAATAGCCCCTTGCGATGAATGCTGTCGTATGCGGCTTTAAAATCGATGAACAGATGGTGAGTATCGATTTGAAACTCGCTGGTCTTCTCCAGGATCTGCCTTAGTGTGAAGATTATAGTCGATTTGAAGGGCCGGCAGCCGCACTGGTTCGTGCCGATTAGTGCGGTGCAAAACGGTTTTAGACCTTCACACTGTACGCTGGATAGGATCTTGTAGGCGACATTGAGCAGGAATATACCTCCATAGTTCTTGCAGGAGGTAGGATCGCCTTTTTTGTGGATGGGGCATATGCAGCTGATATTCCAGTCGTCGGGTATGCATTCGTTTTTCCAAATTTGGCAAATGATCTGGTGCATGCTCCCTACCATTACATTGCCCCAGCTGCGACGGTAACCCACCTCACATCACAAAATCAGATTAGAGTACGCTAAACCTACTCACATCGACATCTCAATTTGGTTAAAAGTCGACTTAAGTGGTTATGCCTTGTGGTCACAGATTGTTGATCAAGCTTTTTTCTCATTTATGCAGTACAACTATCGAACTAAGTGCCAAAAGCAACAAATGTGCAATTTTTCAATACTTTCCTTCCCTCTCCTACATTGCAACCAGATCAATTGTCCCATATTCAGTTGTCGCATCGAACAGTTCCTTGTGATGAATGGTGTTGTGTGCGGGCTTAAAATCGATAAAAGGGTGGTTCGTATAGTTCGTTCCCCTCAACTCGGCTTACTTAAGTCGTAGCGAACGACAGCTGGTGTTGCAATTTATCATAATCGCCGAGATTCAGGTGGGGGCTCTGGTTGAGAAGCTAGGCCCTGGCTCTAGAGCTGTGTGCTTTGGACGCTACCTACTTTTCGTTCAGATTTGAGATGTACCTACATGCATTATGATTGACAAGTTATTTTAGAGCGTAGCTGTCAGCTCAGTGTTCAGGTGGACGTAGAGAACTTCTTCGTGTGCGCCACAGTCCGGGGTGAACCTGGGCCTAGAGAACTGAAAGCCATCATTTCGTCGTCCACTTCAAGATAAATAAAATTGCTTTATTTCACAGGAAATTCGAAAGATCTTATAAAAGTTAATTGAAATGATGTTTATCTTAAGGAATGAGTCTAGGGAACCTTTTCGCAAGTCAAGAGAGAAAGAATTGTCCGTACATGTCACAATTGACATTTGTGCATGTCATATTTGACATTTGGTTATTTCAATTCGTCCCATGTGTACTGTTCCAGGTTAAATTAAAGAATACCCTCCGTCACACCTTTTTAAGTCGTAGGGATTTTTCGCATTTCCCTTCGGATACTTCCTTGAATTAATAAACTTACAGATGAAAGATACAAGTTATAATATCTCTTAATTCTAAAACGTGTGGTATTGAGCCTTGTGATGTTTTATCCCCTATAAAGAACTATCTATTTATCTAACCTCCATCACACTGTGCTCTGAGAAGGTGAAGCACAGTGTCTCTTGTGCTGCTGATAAATCCTGCTAGTACATAAATGTTTGAGCTACCTTCAATCCAGACATCTTGTGTATGCCACTCTAGCTTTTTTCCTCGTTTCCCCAATTAGAATGCTTTCATAGACACCATGCTTCAGAATAATGGGAATGAAATAACAAAACAATTGCCCACCATCATTAACTAATAACTTTGTTTTTCTAGAAGCTCGCATGTCAAGTACGCCCTGATTAGAATGCTGTCCAAAAAACAGTCAAAAATAGACACCTACGACATCAAATGATATCTGCTTTGAACTCCGGAGTCCCTGATAATGACACTCAAAATAACGCCTGAAGGTCACAGAGTATGAAACAAACAGCTAACCTCACAACTGCTCACGAGATGATAACGAATTACGAACGAACCTGTGCTGCATCTTGTCCCTTGTCCATGTACATATGCTCACATGAACGAATCACTCAGAAGTAAACACACTCCTGGGGGGTGTACTCATAACCCATTTCTCCATTCAGAAATACATTCTGATGATGTAACAAAAAACGACTTTCATGTCTCCTCCGCGGAGAGGTTAAACCATTCGTATTCTTTACGTCATCAAAACTCCCTCCCCTGCGCAGCTCCTTCACCGGGTTTTCCATGTAATAAACGTGTACATGCCGTATCTATGGTACACACACCGATTGCAGTGTGTAGTAACCATTTACTTCCTTCCCCATGCCGACGCTATTAAAATCCCCCTAACCGATTCGACCTTCTTCAATGTCACCCTAAAAGACAGAAAAAAGCTATTCTCGTTCTATACCCCATGCGCATGTGCTTGCACGAACCGCAAAAGCTTACGACTCTCATTTCTTCTCTTTCGCTCGCATGCGACTCATGTCGTCACACTGAAAGTGAAAGTTATTTTTGGGGGGGCTGCAAAAAAGCTTTCTCTCTTTCACGCACGCACACATTCGTGCCGAGCCGATTCTCAGAGGTCGGTCACCAGTCAGGAATTCCATTGGCACAGTTCTAGTTTTTTGGAAAACTCTCGACGGTGAAGTTGTTTCTCTCTACATTCGGTGACAAGTTTGTTATTTCTTGTGTGAAACACTTTTCACTTAACACACTCTAGAGGTCAACATCAAGGTTATACCTAGTATTCACTTTCACTTTCAGTAAGGAAGAACCAGGTGAGCATTGAAGGGTTCTTTTAGTGGTTCTTAGTTGTTTTTTTAAACAAAAGAGCGTATTCTACGCGGCGTGTGTTGTTTGAAATTGTTTTTCGTTGGTTATCGGTGAAGCTGATACGGTGATACACTTTGCTCTGCAATAAAGCAATTAAATTGTTCTTTCGTCGTTTTTTTTTTCGTGCTTGCTTTTGCTATTCATTGACGATCTAAGGGCGTTAACACGGAGGATTTGTTCCACTCTTCCTTTCATCTTCAGACAACGTGTGTATCTGGTGAAAAAAAAACTCCTCCATCCCCTTTAATTTCCTTAGCGGACATACTTATTCATTTCGGTTCTCGTTTCATTTATGAAATCCAGTTCTATTCTTTTCTTTTGGAATACACATCTGAATCGTCTAATCCTGCTCCTCATATTTCTTAGAGGGTAACAAACCCAGACGAATCCCCTTAACCAGACATTTGCTTCTTCGTTTGCTCTCGTCACACAGTGTGTTCGTTTGCACATTTTGCGGAACTTTATTCAAAAAATCAAAGTCGTCCGAATGACATAAGTTTGGTATCAAATGAGAGCTAAAACCTCCAGACTCCCTCGTGACCTCCGCTAAAACCTCCCAAGTTGCACAGTGTGTTCGTTTGCACATTTTGCGGAACTTTATTCAATAAAACAAAGTCGTCGGAATGACATAAGTTTGGCATCAAATGAGAGCTAAAACCTCAGGACTCAACAAGATCTGAGTACGGTCTTCACCATTCGGTAACATAGCATTTTTTTTAGAAAAAGGAACAAATTTTGCAATTCTATTACGGGGGTCAAATCCATCGTATACTTGTGCAGTAAAAAGGAATGCTATCATCTCAAGTTGCTCGCTATAGTCTACAGCTTGTTTCAGCAGAGTTTGAGCCTGGCATGGCCTTGGGATGTGGTAGTAATGACCGTTTTCCTTGAAGACCTTAGGCTTATCCGTTTTTTTTGCCTGAATTCTGACTTTGCGTGGACTTTTAAAAGGCGTTCCAAATGTCCTGATCGGGAAATGTGACCTAAAATGTTCTCTTCGATATTATCTATCAGAATCCAGTGACTGTTTTTTATTAATTACCCGCCTTTGTTTTTCAAAAGATCTACCTTTTGCTCATCCTAAGAAGTTCTCTATCTCATCATGCCAAACTTTTGGCTTGGTTAGGGCTATTAGGCTCCATACATGCATCCCACTAATCCGGATTGGATCTTGGGTATCATATATTTCAACAACAGCAGTCAGAGTCCTAGGATATTCGAAATCCCTAGACCCGACTTCCCATGTCAAACCTATTCCTCGTCAGATGACAAGGTCATTTGTGAGTTGAAACTATCATCATTGCCGATTTTTGAAGATGTTTTTGCTGCATGATACACGAATTCGAACTTCAGATCGATCTACCCGTGGTCTGTGTGTCGATTTAACTATCTTGTTGTCGAATTCAAATAGTTCGACAAAAAACGTGTGAATTTTAAACTGAAATTAAGCAACTTAAGCGCTTGAAGTAAACAATTTATTTGATTGTTCTTTCAATAACATTAAGAGCCGCTGTATGCATCTGATTAGAAATATATTATAAGGAACCTGCTCGTGGGTTCCTGTAAAGAGAAATGGTTCCATTACATAGCCCGAATCGCAATGTTGTTCGTCAGCAAATATGGGAAGGAACTGATGAAATTTTCAGTTGAGGTGCTATAGGTTCCAAACAGCATTTTGAAAATAAATTTATTCACCCGATAGTGAATTGATAGTAAGGCTTGATTCATACAAATACCAACACTTACGTCTCTCCGTTTGAATGCAATTTCACTTTACAACACAAATCAAAGAAAAACCCTAATTCAAAATTTCACAAACTGACAGAAATCAGCTGATTCGAAATAGATTCGAAGACGAATTTAGAATTCGTTCGAATTGATCAAATCGATAGAAATACAGTGTCATCTCAATAAAGGCAACTAATCTAAATTGGGCAGTTGCTTTTATTGAGTCTGTTGCGAGTCAACGAAATGTAGGTGCAAAAATTGAGACAAATACACCTCAGAATAGGAAAAATCACGTGTCTTGCAAGCAATCTTAAATAAATATAGCGCGCGAATAAATAAATACTGAATCAATATATGTACACTAAATTTCTATCAAAAATGAATTCCTTGCCGGAAGTTTAAACAAAGAGAAATAAATTAAACAAAATTAATTCGTAATCAGAAGATTGCCACACTTAGGAGAGAGTCGTAATACCTACAGCTTTCTGATCAAACTTCATTGCCGCCCGCCTCATTCCGACTGAATACAAACGAATTACATGTATCCAACAAAAAAAGTCAAAGTCGGAACGCTGCGATAAAGCAACTTTGATTGGATCTTTTTAGAGACAAAATTTGTTTCTACAGCTGACTCTCGTAAGATTTATAGAGTTGAAATGTTACTCAGTGAAGCACGATTTCCTTCAGCTCCCTTGAAGGCGGGGGGGGAATTCTTCAACTGCATTTTCGTCAACACTTTCGATTTCTTCTGCTCCAGCATTGTTTCATATCGATTCCTGATGTGTTTCATTTTCGGCGATCCAATTGCGTATGAACAATCCATAGGGAATAGCTCTTGAAAGAATTCATTAACCGATTATTTCGCGGTCTTTTGGAAGTTAATCTCTTATGACACTCAAAGGTAGCATATTATCGTTATCGTACTAATTGCTTGGTTTTATCAAAGGGTTCCAACACTTCTGATTTACTGTAGACTGCACTTTTTTCCGAGAGTCATATGGGGTGCCTCAAATTAAATACTTTTAATTTTGACACTAAATCAGACTCTTGGCTTTCCACCAAATGTTCCAATAAATCTTTTTTGTAATAGAGTTTCGTCCAGTTGATCGATTGGTTGGTTTGATCGATTGTTTGGAGAATACCGGTGCAATTTTGTGGTACTTACAGTGGTGCTGCCCTTCATTCCTGGAATGGAGCATTTAAATGAAATATGTGGGTTATATATCTCGCAAGCTTGACATTAAAAAGGGACAAGCATGATCGCAGAGATAAATAAAGTTCAGTTGCGAACAACATGACGTTTTTGGGATAAAATATGACTGTTAGTGGATTCATAAACCTCATACACTCAGCTTGATTACTGCCACTGGGTCAACTGTCCGAAGAAGCCCAAGGATCGTACAATAGGGAATATAAATGATGTCGAGAGCATTTTAGCCGGAATTCCACCAGCAAAAAAATACGAACAAATTTTTCTAGTCGTTGCTCCGCTCCCCATAAAAAAGGAACTCTCCGCCTCAAGAAAGCATTGGCTCCTGAAGATTATGCACACGTAGCTCCGATGACGAGCGACACGTTTTAAATTTAAAAAAATTCTTAAATTAACGAATGAATAAAATAGCTTCGCCGAGTCCATTGACAGCTTGATTTAAATTTTCTTCACCGAACACATTGGTGAAAAATTGACCAAAATCCGTCCAGTGGTCTTTTAGTTACAGACATTTGTATCCTTGATGTTAATGGTGTTTAGACGGTGTAGAGACCACGTTTACATGCCTATCACTGACCACATATGCTTACACGTTTCAAAAACTTCATAGATTTTCTTCAAGAAAATCTAATAAAGTTCCGCTAGAAGTGCGAACCAACACACTGTACGCCACCATCGACTTCTCACTTCTCTCCCTACACACATTCCGAACTTCTTTGCCCCATCAATTGCTTATCCCCCATTCTGTCTTCTTTCATTTTCAGATTAAATAAAATCTCAATATGACTACCTACTTCAACTACCCATCAAAGGAATTGCAGGAGGAGCTGAGCCGCATTGCCAAGGCTATTGTTGCCCCAGGCAAGGGTATTCTTGCTGCTGATGAGTCCGTTTCCACCATGGGCAAGCGTCTCCAGGTTAGTTGCATTCTCATTTAATTTAAATTTCAATAGAATTTACTGACTTCTCCCTTTTTTTTGTATTTTAGGATATTGGAGTTGAAAACACTGAAGATCTCCGCCGTCAATACCGTCAATTGTTGTTCTCAACCGATCCAAAGGTTGCCGAGAACATTTCCGGTGTTATCTTGTTCCACGAGACTTTGTACCAGAAGGCCGATGATGGTACTCCATTCGTTGAGATGTTGAAGAAGCGTGGAATCATTCCCGGAATCAAGGTCGACAAAGGTGTTGTCCCATTGATGGGATCCGAAGATGAGTGCACCACCCAAGGTATGTGGTACAGAAAGTGTGTCTGTTCATTTTCCATCGAATGTCTGAATGAAGCTTCTACGAGATAATTCTTTGTACATTCATGTTGACGAGAGCAACATTTCATCGTGAACTCAAAAGGTTGCGAGACGTTGAAAGTACATCTTGTACTCATTTGTGTATTCATACTTGATGTTTGCCTACATCTTGTTCGATTGGTTGTGTCCAAGTGTAGATAGTGATAATCTTTAGAATGCGATTACTTCACTGCCCACTGTTTTTATTTCACATTCCAGAAATGTCTCGGAAATGAGTTGATAAGCTCTAAAATACGATCATTTCACAATTCCTGGTCGTTTGTAGCTAAATTTCGTCAGAACTCAAGTCCGATTTTCAAATCGATGCCAATGCATGACAGCTGCGCATAACAATTTGACGAGGACTTTGTTCCTGTTACCTACAAGCCATGGGTTTTAACGCACATATCGTCCTTCATTTGAACTATTTCTAGAGACTCATGAATTTCATTGTTCATGCGGCAAGGCTGTGGAGAACCGACTGGGGATATACATAATTCACGGCCAACATAGCCCACATTTTGACCTTATTCGCCCTTGGCAGTTGTGACATTTAGTTGCGTGTCTTATTGATCCTGTGAAACACGAAGACGCATACATTCCCATCATTATTCATCCATGCTTCATGGTTCAAACTTAATGCCGATTGAGTTGAATGAAAGATAATAGAGAGTCGTAGTCAGAGGTAGGCACGCAATGTGTGTTTATGGCCTAATTCATTTGTAACTTGGTCGATGTAGTACAGGGAGTTGGTGCGCCGACTATCTCCCCTTGGAGCCTATATTCAATCCCTCAAGCAGTCGGCTTTGTGCTTTACCCCCCTAGAGCATCTGACAAAAATAAGACATCGTGGAGGTATCAAACCTTGGACAGAATTACTCCATGTCTTTGTCCACGCACAATTAGAGCGTTGTGGGATTGCCTTGTTTTTCACCCACATTTTTACAAAATTCTTCCCGGTTTATAAAGGGTGATTTTTTAAAAGCTATAGGACAGTTTTTAAAAAAAAAAACACATAAAATTCAGAAAAATGCATGAAATGCATGATTTGACGCGATAGTACGGTCTATATACTTTGATGTTTGAAGATTATTTCATGCAAATGTTGGCCTACGCATCAAATGGTCCGTCCGCTTAGACCAATTTTGGCATACTCTTTCCAACATTTCGGCCGGTATCTCACGAATAAATGCTTCAAAGTTGTCTTCCAATGCGTCAATTGAAGCGTGCTTGTCTGTATAGACATGAGCTTTCACATAGCCCCACAAAAAATAGTCCAAAGGCGTTAAATCGCACGATCTAGGCGGCCAACTGACCGGTCCCGAACGTGAAATAAAATGTTCACCGAACTCGCCTCTCATTAAGTCCATTGTTGCGCGTGCTGTGTGGCATGTGGCACCGTCTTGTTGAAACCACATGTCATGCAAATCAAGCTCTTGCATTTTGGGCAAAAAAAAGTTGGATATCATCTCACGGTAGCGCTCACCATTCACAGCTACGTTACGATTCGCATCATCTTTGAAGAAGTACGGTCCAATGATGCCACCAGCCCATAAACCGCACCAAACTGTGACTTTTTCTGGATACATTGGTAGCTCTTGCAATGCTTCTGGCTGATATTCACTCCAAAATCGACAATTCTGCTTATTTACGTACCCATTGAGCCAAAAATGAGCTTCGTCTCTGAACACAATTTTTCGGAAGAAGCGCGCAATGAACTTTCTTAACAGAGCACGCATTTTGATAAAAAAATTCAATAATTTGCAAGCGTTGTTCGTTTGTAAGACGATTCATGGTTAAATTACAGACCAAACTGAAGATGTTTGACAGTGAAACAAAACACAAAACGTCAGCTGTTTAAACCAGTGTTGCCAAAAGGATAATAGCTAAAAAATCACCCTTTAGAACGTTTTGTCTTCTTGCTCTCTTATTTCTGGTCACAGTCACTGATGACTAGTAAAAGTTAACTTGTTAACAACTCCTCCTTTTACTACGAAATCAGCATAAAACTATCCGTCCTCATTTCACGAGAGGCAAACATGAGGACGCAATGCATGAGTAGTTTTGAATCCAAGCTATGTCTGTAAAATCTCAGATTATAGCGCCACCTTCACCTATGTTCTCAAATCATTTTCAACCATCAATCGAAATTTAAAATTCAACATTGAAGCAGATTTTATAAAAGCTATGACAAGGAGAATGCAGAATGACGTCTACTGCAGCTGTCAGTGGTTAGGCTTACGGTGCATAGGTTAACCCTTCAAAGTGTCTCGCAGAGATAATGGAAGGAGGAGATATGCCACTTCTACGTTTCTTGCCCCTCAGATTCATCTGACAGCGTTTTTTATATCATTTCACAGCTGTTTTCCTCCTGCTTCACAACCGTTTCACAGATAGAGTCCGTGAATACGTGTAAAGCTCGAGACCAGCTGAATGTGTTGTTAAGTGGATATCTTTACCCTTAGCGTTGGATTATCGCATATCACAGTCAGTCATGTCTGTTTTACAGCCTTTCCTGGTCTACAGTACAACTCTAACCATTTCATAGACTCTTGGCACTCTGTTCGCATTTGCAAGTCTTAATTGCAGTATAATGCAGGGATTGTAGACTTCCGATTGAGTTGACGAAAATCCAGGCCAATCACCGGTCAGAGAGTGCTTTCCGTTTTGAATATGATGTTAGTGGTCTTGATTGACACTCAATTTGATTAGCAATTAATATAACATATAAAATGGGTGGCGCTACAGCCCGTAGGGGGCCAGGGCCTAGCTTCTCAGCAACCACTCGTGTTTTGCGTGCTTTTGTTCTCTCACGAGTGCAAGGGACCTGCAGTTTAACGTCGAGTCCGAACGGCTTTGTTTGAGAAGCTTTTTTCTAGACAGGGAATACTCTTTGAGCATTGTCAGTGACTCGAAAGAGGTGGGGTCGTGACAATTGTTTTCGTCGCACAGAGCAGGTATCGAACCTACGACGTCGAGGTTGGGGTCGACGCACATACCCACAACGCCCCGGGCCACCAGCAATTACTAAAATTATCACGAACTACAGTAGGCCGTCAGACATTGTGCAGCTGCTTTGATTGAGGTTGTTACATTGACTTGACGGCTAGATGGCGTAGTTGGTTGAGTGCATTCTCTTGCTTGTATGACATTCTTTTATCTGGTTTTCAAAAATTGGTCCAGTCACTATTTGCCGTTGGGATCAAATTAAGTGCATTAGGTTTCCCAATAGACCAACAATGGTCTAAGTGTGCAGACAGCCGAATAACCTAACCTAACCTAAGAGCTTAACGTCAAATCAACACTGTTTATCATGATACAACAAAACAATCATATAGAATGAAAACAAGGCTGTCGCATGACTCAATTGTGCCTTCAGTCCACGCTCTTAGTTTTAAAGAGTCAAGGTGTCTTCTGCTGAAACTGAAGTATGCTTCAACCAATAAAATGGTTGGACAGGGTGCTCAGTTTGGATCTTTCGACGTGGCTGACTTTGCGTTTTCGCCTTAACTCTCGATTTCTTCGCATCCTTGGTGGCAGAATTTTCGATAATTTAGTTCAGTCCTCGGAGACATAAGCTTTGGTAAGAGGATACTCCCTGAAGCAAGTCATAACTTGACGCACTGACAGCTCATGGATGCTCATGATTGGCCATGGTTTGGTGGTTAACTCTCTGGCATCAGGCATAACAGCCGAGCTTCCAACACAATCTGTAGAGTCGAACGCTTAAGACAGTCTTTCAGGAACCAGTCTGTTGTTTTACTCTCCAGCTCTGGTTTTCCGCTTTCGACTGTCAACATCTTCTAACCCACACGATTCATTAGAGGAGTCGCAAGCGCAGATATCGTATAATCGATCTCCAAGCCACTCGATCTTCTCTGCTATCCACCCCATCTTATCAGGAGTTATACCCAAGCAGAAACGGGCGAGTATTCGGACTAGATTTAATCACCTTGGGTTTGCTAAGCGCTCTCTTTTATGATAAGCCTCGAAGTCGTGATGATAGGGCAATAATTTGGTGACCAAACATTCGAAGCAATGTCCTGTCCGTTTAAAGAAGCAGCTTCAACGCCGTTTTTCTTCTTTTACCACAGGAGCGTGAAGAAATCTGATCTCTGTAGCTTGTATTCCCGATCTTGTTCTTTCGATGCTTGCAACTAAATCGTGCCAAAAGTGCCAGCTGCTAGCTGCTCAACTTCGAATTCATCATGGACTGCCGTTTTTCTTCTTCCATCACGCGAGGGCGGAGAAATTTAATCTCTGCACCTTGTATTCCCGATCTTATTCTTTCGGGACTTGTGACTAAATGTACCAAAAGTGCAACAAATTGGCAGAAACTAATGCGATCGAGGAAGCCTTGTAATCGCTTTAAAGCAATGTTATATATCGCAGATAGGTTAAATCGTCTTCTACGGACTCTTATCGGCTTCATCTCTGGGCAACTTCCGCCTTTGCCCTGGGGTCTGCGCAATAGCGTCTTTTGTAGAAGCTGAAGGAACGTTGAAGAACCAATTGCGCACCTCTTCTGCAGTAGGTAATACGGCTGTCCTTACGACCTTTCGGTTGTGACTAACTTAGACCAGAAATTTGGCTCCATTGTGCCCATAATGGTTAATGAACTTCTACCATGAGACCGTCTATTTGGCTAAAACCATGCTTTTAAAGACTTTAGGAGATTTTCAACTCCACACTGAACAAGTCCTCCAGCTCTGCAAAGCAGTGTCTCCTTTTCTTTGCTAGGACTAGCCCTTCGCAAAGCAGACGTTGGATGGACTCTGCTTCTTCCTCATCTCTGCAGCTCTTGCAGAAGTCGTTGTGTGACTTGGTCAGTCGCTATGTATGCGTGACTATGGCACAGTGTCCGTACTTCATTGCGACTAAAGCTGATCAGTGATCTTGATCGAGGCCACAGGGTTAAGGTTAGGTAGTAGTGGCTGACTGCTGCAGAGCAGTCACACTTAAGCCAGAGTAGGCTCATTGTGATACCACGCGGATTGACTTCTCCTAACGCTGGAACCAGTTGGTGCTGCTGATGAACCGATTTAGTTGGCCAATGCTGGCACTTTTTAGTTCGTTACGGCCGCTGAAGCACTACAGGAGCAGAGAAGGTGATGAGTATTCTCTTCCTTCTCTTCATCCATGCAGCTTCTGCAAAAACCATTATATGGAGCACCCATCCTGCGAGCATGAGTGCCAATTACACAGGGTTACGGTATTGCTCCAATTTCCACACTGAGCCAACGGGATTTTACTCTGTCCAGGGATTCGTCTTCCAATTCTTTTCTTATGCAGATAAGCAGCACGATCACGCAAGGGATCGCCAGGGGTTCTCCAAGCTCCGATCCATTCTTTGCGAGGCTGCCCCTGCTTTCATTGCCTTGGATGCCAGTATGCACAGAATACTGTATTCGCAATGGATATCTCACGGACGCTTTGTCTCCATAACCTGACAAGTCCCGAAATCAAGATGTGCGATGCTATGGCTTTTATTGTCATTAACCTGTCGGAGAGGATGGAACAACAGCGATCGTTTTGTAGATAATGTTGCGTTCTTGTGACGTGAGAGTTCAGCTTGGAAGATGCTGCAGTGTCTTAATGTCAAGGATTTTTCCTACTGTCACAGAAGATCCCTTTGCATGTACTCGCACTAGTTTTTGAACCGTCGGTATACGGGAAGAGTTCTTCTTCTTTGTGTGGCGCTACAGTCTGGGGTGGACCAGGGCCTCAACCAACACGCCTCTCCAACTAGCTCGGTCTCTGGCTAGCTGTCACCATTTTCGCACTCCAAGTTGGTTGAGGTTCTTCTCCACTTGAGTGCGCCATCAGGTTCGTGGTCGTCCTCTATTGCGTTGTCCCACTGGTTCGGAGTCGAAGACTCTTCCGGCTGGAGCTGTGATGTCCATGCGCTCTACATGGCCTAGCCATCTTAGGCGTTGAATCCGTAGAATCTGAATCTGAATCTCCTTCACCAAGAACCTTCAACGCAAACAGGACCAAAGATTGAACGCAGAACTTTTCTCTCGAAGAGACCAAGTGCGTCTTCATCCGCTCTTGAGATAGTCCAAGTTTCCGCGCCATACAGCAGGACAGGGATGATCAAGGTCTTATATAACGTGAACTTGGTCTTTCGAGAGAGGGCTGTACTACTCAATTGCCTCTTGAGCCCAAAGAAACAGCGGTTGGCAAGCGTTATTCTGCGTTTAATCTCGGTACTGATGTTGTTCGCACTATTTACTTGGGAGCCAAGGTAGACGAAGTCCTTTACTACCTCGAAGTTGTAGCTGCCTATGGTGACGTTCTGACCGAGTCGTCGATGTTGTGTGTCCTTTCTTGATGACAGCATATACTTTGTTTTGCCCTCATTCACCGCTAAGCCCATTTTTGACGCCTCCGTCTCAATACAAGCAAACGCTTCATTGACGGCTCGCTGAGTTCGGCCAATCACGTCAATATCGTCG